>VURO01006585.1:9788-24517 GCA_015108175.1 Pelvicachromis taeniatus
CTAATTGTATTCTCAAGCTGACATTATAAGCTGCTCTTTCATATTAATGCCATCATTCAGGGAATAAAAATAAAACTTTTTTTTATATGTGAAAATCTTGTTATTTTCCTCATCTCAATATAGCAATGGCCTTATGGGATATAAGCAAGCAAGTCGTACTAAACCTTTTTTGCTCTGCAGATTTTAATGAGTTGCTTTGAAAACTGAATATGTTACAGTGGAAAAGCCAGACAAAATGTTCTACTTGTTCAGTATATTTGTGTGTTTCACTGCTGTAAGAAGATACATAACAACCCCCCAAAAATCCACAGCTACACTATAGAAGATGCATTGGGTTTTATGCAGACATATTGAAGCAGTGCTTCAATATATTGAAGCAGTGCTTCAATATCTCTGCATGCTTCTTTAACTTAGTCTTATACATTTGCCTACATATATATGCATAGTAACAGACTTATTAGTTCTTTTCATTTTTTATTAATTGTCTTTTTTTCTGTTCATTGGACCTGAAGTGCTCCATTAAAGGACTTTCTGGAGACAAATCTTGTCTTCAGTAAATTTTTGTTTTACATTAAATTATTTATGTTAATCTGGGGACTTACAGGCACCTGTCTGACTAGTTACACCCATTCAACTGTTTTTTAATATCTAATGAGCTAATCACACAGCCATTCAATGCATTTAACATGTCAACATGGTAAACACGACCTGCTGAAGTCGTGCAAAGAATAAGGTGACTTAGGTGACTCTGACCACAGCATGGTTGTTGGTGCAAGATGAGGTGGTCTAAGTGTTTCAGAAACTGCTAACCTAATGGGAGTTTCCCACACAACCATCTTTGGGGTTTATATAGAATGGTCGAAAAAAGCTTCACAGCATACTCATGTTCTGATGGTTCCTTTCAGCAGGGAAGCACACAATGTCACAAAGCTCAAATAATCTCAAACTGGTTTCTTGAATGTGAAAATTAGTTCACTGTACTCAAACGGGCTCCACAATCAACAGATCTCAATCTAACAGAACACCTTTGGGAAGTTTTGAAGCAGGAGATTCACATCGTGGATGTGCAACCAACAAATCTGCAGCAACTGTGTGATGCTGTCATGTCAATATGGACCAAACTCTGAGAAATGCTTGTACCAGCTTGAATCTGTGCCATGAAGAATTAAGACCGTTCTGAAGGCAATAGGAAGTCCAACCCTGAAGAGGATGGATGGATGGTCAGTGCTTTCTTACTATCTTGTGTTCCTTGCATGCTTAATTTACTTAATATGACATAAATAAAACCTCTCACTTAGACATGAATTTGCTGCGGCGTTGAATCTGACCTGTGAAACTCAGTTGTTCTTTCTTTAGTAACACACCACACTTTCATCATACCGAGTTGAGCAACTACATTTGCAGGAACTGATGATTGTTTGCTGTCTGGTCTCAGAGCAGTTTCCCAATTCTCTATCTCATAATCTGCAGACAGAAGCAGCTGCTGGCTCCCTGCGCAGGAGCTGTTTTTATCAAGCTGCTGAGGGTGTACGGAAAGGATATAAAAAGGTCATCACGCCATTTAAACACAAAAAAGATACTGAAATAAGATATAATCTGTTCCAACAACAATGGAACACTTTTGGAATGAGTAAGTGAAAAATGTCTCGTTTTTTTCCCCCCCAAGTGTTTATTCATCAAAATCAAATAAGAGTTTGAGAAGGCTACTGACAAAAATGTTGCCAGCAAATATTTCTAGCTTAGCAATTCATATCAACTTTGAAATGAAAGGTCTCACAAAAGCTCATTGATGCGAGAGGCCTTTTCAGGCACAGTGATTGCAAATTACTTTAAGGAGATTGGTTCCTGCCATTGCTTTATGGGGCAAGTGGTTTGCTCAGTGCCAGGATCAACAGAGAGGAGAGAAAGCACACTTTGCCCTGTTTGTCTCACTCTTTCTGTCTCTCCCTTCTACGTGTGTGTGTATATATATAGTACAGTATAAGCTTGCTGACATATACATTTGTCTGAGTTTTGACACTTATGCCTTGGGTTCAGTGTGATGTATTTTTTCCATGAGAGAACCTGGTAGCGTGGTAACAAGGGGGTGTTTGTTTAAAGGGGTGGAGTGTGAGCAGTTCATGGAAAGAGAGAGAAACTGCAAAACAAGACATTTGAAATTCAAGATAGCCACTGTCACACAGCACACAGGAGCACTAAGAATTTCCATTGACTCATTTCAGCCACACTTTCTTTCTTTCTGGGCAAACTGAATGTTTATTTAAAGCTCATTATCAACCAGGGATCTATAAACCCTCACAGCTTTGTTTTTCTTGATTGACTCTTTTTGAATCATTAAGCATTCTCTAATTAACAACCACATTTTCTGGCCTTTTATTAAATTTATTAAAGGAGAAGGTGTAGCTGTTCTTAGTTTCTTGTATACACTCTTTGCAGTCTATAACTGCCTAAATTCTTTGTGGCATCAATTCAACAAAGTCCTGGAAACATTCCTCAGACATTTTATTCCTTATTGACATGATAGATTTGTCAGCTCCGCATCTATGATGTGACTCTCCTGTTCTACCACAACCCAAAGGTGCTCCACTGGATTGGGATCTGGTGACTGTGGAGGCCATTTGAGTACAGTGAAGTCATTATTGTCATGTTCAAGAAACCAGTTTAAGATGATTTGAGCTTTAATGATCTGTGTTTATGTATCCTTCTGGAAGCAGTAATCAGAGCACATAGGCACATCAGTCATAAAGGGATCGACATGGTCAGGAACAATGTTCAAGTGGGCTGTGGAGTCTAAGTGATCCAAAGTGTGCCACAGAACTAGCACACCCTTATACCACCACCAGTGTGAACCCTTGGTAAGAGGCAAGATGGATCCATGCTTTCATGTATGAACTATAGCCTGAGTTTGCTGTTCTTAGCTAATGGGAGCAGCACCAGTTATGGTCTACTTCTGCTGCTGTCGCCCATCTACTCCAAGGTTTGACATTTTGGCATTCAGTGATGCTCTTTTACATATCTTAGTTATAATAATTGTTTATTTAAGTTACTGTTGCCTTCCTATCTGTTCAAAGCAGCCTGATAATTCTCCAGCAGGATTCAGCAAGCTACTTTCAGAGAACTTCTGCTCACTGGATATTTTGTCTTTTTTGGACCATTCACCACCAACAACAACGCCAAGATATACGTTGTTTTAATAACCTTCCTTCCTCAGCCTGATGCTCGATTTTGACCTTCATCAGGTTCTCCATGTTGACCAGGTGCATTGAGTTGCTCCCATGTGATTGGCTAATTAAACATCTGCTTTAAGTTGAACCTAACAAAGTGACCAGTGAGTGTATATCTATCAAGTGTTACCATTTACATGTATGACTAGCTTCACATACTATTTGCACGTATTGTCACATTAGTGTTATGAGTTACATCCAAATACTCAGATGAAGTGCTCACTTGAAATGCTAAAAAACCTGTCATCACTGCAATTTTCGTGTTTCATTTTGCCTTGGCAAAGCATACACTTAGTTGTCAACAAAGTGGTTACACCTCCTGGCAGAATGTGCGGTGCCTGATTTTTTTATTTTTTCACATCGCTGTGGAAAAAGTAGCAAGTTGTCAAAGACAGTACCCAATGACACCTCAGGCTTTAAAAGAACATGTTTACATGTTGAGATTCAAGTTATGGTAATACTCTGACAACACCAAAAATCAGGATCCGTGGGATGTAACGAATTTGTACAAAGTGCACGTCTTTTGTCAAACACGAATTGCTCCTTGAGCCAAACAGATTACGTGCATCAAAGATTTCTTAGCTACGGCTTTCAAATCAATGATGAAAATTATATGTTCACGAGGATCACTGCGGGCAGAAGTGCTTATTAATTGCTTTGCTTCAGCAGCTTTCCCTTTTCTTTGATTACAGTTTAAACTTATCTAAACAACGTCCAGCCCTTTAGTTGACTTTTTGCTGCAATTTGTGGCAGTAAAGGTGGATGTTTGTGTTGTGTAATAGAAAATGTTGCAGTATGGAATCATTCACAGCAGGCATCATATTCTATGTTTATGCGCGACAGCAGGGATCCATAGTCTATGTTTATTTTATCCTCACATTTCACAGTCCATCATACTTCCTGTGGTCTCTTCAAGCACGGTGTGTTGACACGCTGCAAAAGCGATCAGGAACTTTGTTCTCATTGGCATTCATATGTGCTCCAAGTAAACGCATTGCTTACGTACACAGTGAATTTTTGTCAGCATATTGTCCTGGCAGCCACACTGAATGAAGATGCCTGTGCAAACGAAAACATAATGACTTCATGTCAAAACCTAAAGGCTCCGTTAACTTCAATTTAAAATTAGAAATAGAAAAATGAGATCCCACAAAGCTAGGAAAATACTTTATTTCTGTCCCTGTCATCTCCCATACTGTTTTTAGATGCTTTATCATTGTTCTCTATATATCATGATAAATTATGCATGCAGAGCAACCAACAAAACCTAGTCATGCACATAATTAAAACAAAAAGAGTGACATCAGCACTTTTTAACTGTGGAACAATGCAAACATGTCTTAAGTAAACAATGTTATGCATAATTAGATGGGCTAAAAGAAAAACAGTGCCATCTTGTAGGAAGTTTTCCACAAGGGTAGATCTGGTGCTCAAACAGATGACAAATACTCTCACCTCCACGTCCTCTGATCACAGAGAACTGAAGACAGTGTACACTAAATGTTATTTCCCCTCAGCCAACTCCTGCAGCTAATTTAAACAGTGCTTTGAAAATGAATTATGATCTGTTTAAAATGACAGAAGTCAAGTCACTGCCTAACAAGTGTTGAAAAAACAGGCGTGGCTGTGCGGACATGAGAGGAACCAAAGTGTTATCAGGCACTTAATATATATTTATAGCACAGAGACGTGAAAAAAACAACCCATATTTGGAATAAGTTACTCATGGCTCTCTCGTAAACAAATTTAATAGGCAGGCAGCGGAAATCAATTTAAAATATGATTAAAATTCATGTGTGAAAAAGTCAAATAACAACCATAACCATGTTTTTTTTCTATATTTGCCACAGTGATTAAATCGATCTTTTGATCTTACTGCTTATGTGACTCAATGTCAGTATTTAAGGTGATAACCTTGGCTTAACCTTTAATATGCTTTCAGTTTAAAGTATGACTCAAGGCATAGATAATGACAGGAAACAAGATGTAACTACTCAACTGGTGACCAAATTTCAGACAAAGCATGTTGTACCTCTAAAAGTCTCTTTTGGTCAGCAAGAATAGATTGCCACATAACAAACCCGCCAATTTGTTAATTCATGTTTCACAAGTACTGATTTGACCGATTACAATGTTAATAATTATATTCTTACCTTTGCACAGAGTCAGGCAAGCGGTATCTTTGTATTATGAAAAAGCTAACAAGCTGTCATAACCAACCATACCCATATTTTCTTCTGCAGTGGATATTCTTATCTTACTGATAACTCAAAGCTCAGGCAGTATTATTTTGCTTGCTAGCTGTTAAATATAGAATTCCTGGTGAATCTTCATAACCAAGCAGGAAAACCAGTTCAATATAGTAAACTGTACAAACTACATAATAAACCTTATTATAACCACTGTGGCCATTTTAAAGCCTCTGAAAGAATTATATTTACCATAATTTTGTGACCGTTTGAAACCTGAGGGTGAACTAACTTCTAAGCTAAGGGACGCTACATGCTCATATGTTCCTCTAATGCTGACCAACATTAGAAAATGCACATCATGTTGTATTAGATAAGACTTAAAATTAGCAAATGAGACCATAATGTCATTCAGACGCTATTTAATGAGGTCATAGATCAAATAAAGGAGCGCTTCATTATAAACGTCTTAACAGAACTTCTGCAGCATATCCAATGGAGCTCCTGCTTGCAATTAGAAAGGATACAGGTTTAAGGCACTTTCTCACTGTCATATTTTTTTTTTAATCTGGAAGCTATATGTTAGTTTTTTTTATATACAATCTGTGATAACTGCGCTCTCCTGCCTGCCAGGTCATTAAAATATGCTGAAAGAGAAACATATCAACAACGATAATGTAAAAGCTAAATAAAGGGTAATTTCGACTAGGTGAACTTGTTTTTATGAGGGGACCTTTCAAAATGGGACACAATGGAGCTTGAGCACAAAGAAAAATAATGTGGGCAACTTAACCTAAACCTTGAAATGTCTGTTGTGTTTTTGATAGAGTGGATGAGTATATGTTCCCCTAAAAAGGTTCAGGGGATGAGGGAAAGTAACAAAAAGTGTCTGGGTTGAAAAATAGGAGACAAAGAGGCAAAATGGTTAAATTCAAGATTTTTATTAATAAGTAAACTAAAAGACACGGTCAAGCCGCTATCACCATTTAAAGAAGCAAACCAAAACTCAGGCATCTGTCAGTAAACTGAAAAGCAAGTAAAAATTAGTCACCCAAACACACACTCAGGAGCAGGAGCAGAAAATCAAGACACACAACTCACTAGCTCCATACACCAACATGGATCTCTCTCTGGCCCTGGCTGTCAAGCTCACCTGTCTCTGGCCTTAAGTACTTCTAATAGCTGATGGGAGTCAGCTATACAGAAAAAAGGTGGCACCTAAGACAGGAGATATGGCAGGACACACCCACACAAGTGGAACTTCGGGCGTAACAGTATATACAGTCATGATAAAAAGAAAGTACACCCTCATTTAATTCTACGGTTTTATATATCTCATTAAAGCAATTGTTGCTGCCTGTGATTCTGGGAAGGGTTATAGGTCCATTTCCAGATTATCTGAAGTCCATCATTCTACTGTGAGAAAGACTATTCAATATAGTCTTCACAGAGTGGATGCCCCAACAAATTCACCCCAAGGTCAGACTGTGCCACACAGCTAAAAATCCAAGAGCTACATCTCAGACTCAGTAAGCATGTTAAGGTACATGACAGTACAACTAGAAAAAAACAAAACAAGTATGGCTTAGTTTGGAGGGGCTGCTAGAAGAAAGCTTCGTCTCTTTATAAATAGCATGGCAGTCTGCAACACTGCATTTGAATAAACCGCAAGATTTCTATCAAATTTCCTTTGGACAGATGAGACCAAACCACATTTATTGAAAACTGAAACAGCACATCACAACAATCATCTCATCAACTGATGGTGATGGTGATGATTTTGGTTTGTTTTGCAGCCACAGGACCTGCGCCTTGCAGTCACTGAGCTCTGTAAACCAAAGTATGCTGAAACTGGGTCATGCAACAAGAAAATTTACAGAAGAACAGAAGAAATCTACAGCAAAATGGCTGAAAAAGTAAAGTGAACCGAAGCAACATTGTAAAATAGAGTGGGACAAAAAATCCTCCACAACAACGTACAAAATTGAGAAAGTCCCACGATTACGACAACAAATACGGCAAGTTGTTGCTGCTAAAGTTGGTTCTGAAAGCTGTTGAATTATGAGGTGTGTGTTTTTCACACCTTGCTTCTGCATTTTGGCGCTATTTTTGTTGACTAAATAATCAGATAATTTTTTATGATTTCCGTTTATATAAAACCTTCAGCAGAACTGAAAGAGAACGGATTTTCTTTATATCATAACTGCAGATACGGTGCAAGTGAGCAGTATTAAGAAATCTTTAGCAAAAGCCTCCTCAAGAGTCACCATTGACAACAACCAACTGCTTCTTTAAAACTCATGTATGTTTTTGAGACACTGCGTTTCTATACTGTCAGGTTATTGTTTGAAAATGGGAAATTCTATTTTATCAGAAATTCTTGATTGACAAAATTGTGATGTTGCCTATTAACTTCTAGCAACTTAAGAAAATTGGGAGCGGGAGTCGCAAGTTTGATTTCCGCCCAGTATCCAGTAAGGGTCCTGTTTAGACCCCCCCATGCTAAAACCCTGGAATGGCGCGGCTACGTCTGCAGCCTGTCCGCAGCTCGGACACAAGCATTTCACTACATGTTCACTATATGTTGCACTGTGTATGTGACAAATAAAATTTGTATTTGAAATGAACAGAATGTCTAGACACAAGTGTAAACATTTATATCTGCCTGTTAGCTTCATTAACTCCTGACCATATTGAAAACTCTGGGAGTCCTCACATCAACAGGTAGCATCACAGTAGCATCCATGTGTACATTTTCACAGTTCCAGTCTCTAGAATCAGTGCTGATATTTGTTTATGGATCTTACTGAATGTGTGACTTATATTCCAGTATTTCAGGGGATATCCTTGGATTAAGCTTCAATATCCTAGTACTAGGAGAGTTTAGCAAATGACAGAAAACAGGAAGTAACTACTGAACTGTTTACCAAATTTCACAAATAGCACCTTGTACCTCTGAAAGACTCTTCTTGTTGACAAGAATAGATTACCACATAAAAAAACAGCATTCTGTGAATTCCTGTTTCACACTTACTGATCACTATTTTAGTAATTATTGTCTTACCTTTGCACAGAGCCAGACAAGCTGTTTTCTCTTTGTCTTTGTAATAAGAAAAGCTAGCCAGCTGCCGACATATTTAGCATGCGGACATGAAGCTGAATCAGGTAACTCTCACCAAGAAAGGAAAAGTAGTAAGAATATCTCACAAAATGTCAAACTATTCCTTTAATTTGTTCTTCATCTTTCACATCATTATACATTTTTATTTATGTTGTAAGAAGCCTGCCACAGTCAGCATTTAATAACCAGTAAAAACTGTAAATTTCACTTTGACAAACACAAACCACAACGACGTGCTTGGCAAACTCCCAAACATGGCAGTGTGTTTTCTTGTTAAACGTCTCACTCTTGCACTTATTAGTCATCATACGGTGCCTGTGTTTTGCAGGGAAAGCTTTCAAATAAAACTCAGCACGTACAGTTTCTCTCTGCGAACATAAAGCAGAAGAGACAAACCCAAATTTCCACATGGGGACGTATCTGTCTGAGCCGTAATGAAATGAGTGGGGACGGTTTTCCCAGCAGCACTTGAGCAAGAAGATCAACTTAGTGCCAAAATAAGCTAATGCATAAAGATGATGATACTGCTGAGACGCTTCTGCTTAATTGGGCCTTGAGATGTCGTACACTTTCAAAACAAGGAGCCTTTGGGCACAATCCACTTGAAACCCAAATCATTTGATTGTTTCAGTTTCTCTTTACTGGAATTTTTGAAAAGTATGTGAATTTAATTAAGCTAAAACAAAAAACTACCTTTAATACGTTTCTTAAAACTTTGTATACACGTGAATAGTGAGGAGTTAAACTTGATCAAATTAATCAGCATTATCTTTGTATCTCAACAGAATGGTGATAAACTACTGCTGGCAAATAGTGTTTACCAGCAATATCCATGTAAGCACTCGTCAGACTTTTTTAAGAAACACACGTAAAATGGATTTTGCAGTTACAAGGCACAATTACAAGAGTATGGGAAACTCTCAGCATTATGAAGTATGCAAAGATGTACACTTAGACAGTGATTTGTCACTGATTTGTTTGTATTAATTAAATGCACTTTTGACAATCTGTCCACATCCATTCTAGGAAATTAGGCAAAAGTGATTACAAACAAATTTAATGCCAGTTTAATGCGTGTTGTTTGCAATAGTCTAATAAGTCGAAGTGGGGGAAACATCCTCCTTCCTAATTTTCTGTGTATCGACTTTAAAACAGAATGATAACAGTGCACATGGATCTGCTCTTTCAGTCATATTCATTAGTTTTCGAGGAATAAATGTTCAGGATTTCCATAAATACATCATTATTCATCATCACTAACACCTCCATAGGTTTGAGTGTCTAGTAAACATTTCCAGTGTTGTTTGATTGTCTTTTTGTGTTGGGTTGTTTTCTCACTTACTCTTTTACAAATCATCTTTTTTTTAAAAGCTGATCAGCCCTGAATAGTGTAATAGTGTAAAACAACCCCCCCCCCAATGAAAGTGAAATTTCACTCCTGTGACAATGCTGTAACATCCTCAAGAAACGGGTGAAAAAATGTTGGAATGAAGAAAGTTTCTTTCTGTAGGCAGTGAGTTCAGCTTTTTAGATGTCAGTGCCTTTTGATTTTGGAAATTGAGAGTCAATCAGAGTCTGCATTGCAGCCTGAATGTGAGTAATGCAGCTTTCTGAGCACTGGGCAGACCTTAAATTGGCTCTCTCCCCCAAATACACACGCACTGAATTTCACATGGGAGCTCTAAGAACAAAGTGCTCTCAATAACACTGTGCTTCTCTTACACACACACCCACACACACACCCACACACACACACACACACACACACACACACACACACACACACACACACACACACACACACACACACTTGCAGTTATATATGTGCTTCTGTCTTCATATTTCTTCCTTTATGTACCAAACACTAAAAAAAGCTCATAAAAATGCTGTAAACATTGTCATAAAACCACCGCACGACATCTTATGAATGCAAAGTGACAACAATATATACACTCTTTACATATTTCAACCACATCTGTGCCCGCTACTATGTGAAGTTCATCCTTTTTGTTTGAATATCAGTTCCGCGGAGTCCAAGAACTTCCACGGTTTATGCTTTTCGGGATGCTCCATCAGCTCCTTTCCACAAACTCATCAGCAGTCTCAGGACAAAGAAGGGATTTCTACTCCATGGCCAGAGCGACCCGGTCGGGCGTCATCGGCCCTGGCTTGACCGAGATCCACAAGTCTTCGGTATTGGCAGAATTTTTTTTCTTCTTTGTTTCTGACCTTGAAGATGACACGGCGTCGCCGCAGCAGCAATAACAGCAGCTGTTGGCATGACGACAGCAACAGCAGTGGCAGCACACCACCGCTGTTGTGAGGAGGACGAGGAGGGGAAGCGTCAGGAGGACCACCAGGCAGATTGTGTTATAGGCCCCCTGGTTGTGTTTTTCTGAAGCCAAGCGCCACAGTTGGTTGAAAAAATCCTGAATGCTGTCAGTTTTCCCATCCATGGCTTTAGGATACTGGGGCGTAAGCCCTTTAAATGAGACTATCTCACTGTTGGAAAAGTTTTGCTGAATCCTTTAGAGAGTTGAAATAGTTGTGAGACAACAAAGGTGCATGTTAGGATGCTGGGATACTAAAGTGATAAAGATATAATTTCCCTCTGAGCCCTTTGGGTGGTTGGATTAAGGTTAAAAAACTGCCCAAACTGAAATAGTTTCCCTGACACTCTTCTCTATCCGACGAGGCTGTGCTCTGAGTTAAATGGAAACCCCAAAAAGCAAACGTTAAATGCTTTCTGCTTTAAAGTGCTCCTTTGCAGAAGGCCAAGGCCCTTTCAAACAAATCCACACGACCAAGAGGTCACTTGGTTAGAAGAATGCTTTCAATATGAGGATTCAGATCTCGAGGAAAGCGGAAGTTTGCTTATCCAGGTTGACGTTCCAGTAATTGTTTTCTCGAGTTTCCTCCTGTCCTCCTCCCCTTAACTTTCAGTCTGACGAGCTGTGGAGAAGTGGCTTAATGTGGACGTATCTGTGAAAAGAAAAAAAAAAAGAAGGTTAACATGAACAGAAAATTTGGTTCCAGGCAGACAACTGGTCTGCCTCACGCTTTCCCTGCCTACCAATCTATCTTTCTGCCTCTGTCTTTAACATCTCTTCTCCTGCAACCCACCCCCCATCTTGTCAATGTCAGCTTCAGATTTTTTTCAGCTTTTCCCTTCATTAATATTGCAGAGGAGTCATTCATGATTCAGGGCAGCTCTCTCTCTCTCTAAGAGTCCCACTGAGGAAGACAGCGGTGAAGAGAGAGAGTAAGAAGGAGTGGAAGAAATGGAGGGAGATTGTGTCTGAGGGAAGGCGAGACCAAGACAGAGGTAACCAATCTTCCTAAGAATCCCGCTGAGATGGAGAACGTGACAGTGTCAGAAAAAAAAAGAGCGAAGTGGGAGAGAGGTAGGCCGGTAAAAGACCTGCTATAGGAGGCTCATGAATATACAGGTCTCATGATCCCAAAGCAGGAGATGGATGGAATCTGACTTAAGTATTCCTAAATGTCTGAAATTAACAATTTTATGCTAGCCTCAAATAAAAACACCCTATAACAGCTCTCCCAAATGTGAATCCTTGATGTAAGGAACATTAATTGTCAGTCCTACATGGAAATAAAAGTCATATTGTTCCTTACTCTGAGACTAAAAAGGTATTTGATTAAGCCTGAAGCCTTGAGGCAACATCTTTATTTAAATGCTGTTAAACAACTATAGTTTTTCAAACACCATTTGACTCAAGTATGCTCCTCAGAGTCTCTGTAGCTTTCGGCTACAGAGCTTCTTTGTATTCTGTTCGCAGGAAGGAAAAAGATTTTCATCTCACATTTGGTTGCTTCGTATGCAGAGAAAGAGAGATGAAGATGCACCTGCAAGTGGAGAGCAAAGAGGCACGGCTTCCACCGTGCGTTGTGCCTCATGTGTGAAATTAGTTTACCCACAGACAGCCCGCTAACTTCCCTCCTGTTCATTTGCTCAACAGGAAGCTAAGCACTTAAAGCTGAGTAGCTTTAAGTGCTGGGAGCAATCCCATTTCAGAAAATAAAAGTGATCTAAACCACCGCATGAGAAACTGTGCTTGGTTTCTTTTTGGGTTATTGGAGACTTTTCATGTTAGTTTGTGCAGTTTGGGTTTGTTCATAAAAAAAGAAAATAAGGTCACGGGTAAATTTAAGAAAAAAGCAATCTAGATTTTGCTTATAGTGGGAAAATTTGGATCTACTAATGAAGTAAAATGCACACAGCACAGACTGACAGTGAGTTTAATGCCACTCAGTGCTCCTCTGATGAGAAGAAAAACAAGGGCAGTGTGCGTCGTTATCTCGTTCTGCTGCCATGGTTTAATAACTCCACCAAATATTCATCTCCATACAGCAGCAGCAAATGCACAGGGATGTGCCTTCAAAAATGTGCACCACATTTAGAACAAAGGCTGCCTGCAGGTGACATGGAAAACCGTGCAGATTCCTGAGAGCGATGGCATCACTGCCACATCTTTCCTGATTATTGGCTGCAGGTACATGTTGTTGTGATGAGCTTGGCGGAGCTGCAACACCTCTGTGCGCGCTCTGATCATCCCGCCGTTATGAAAGCTCTGCCATCGCGGCGAGCCAGAGCCGCTGAGCAATAAGTTTGTCGGAGAGGGACTGAGATCGGGAGTGAAGCACGGAGGTGTGATCTAGCTGTAGAAAAGAAGTGACTCACAATGAATCAGTAGGAAAGTCATTAAATGGAATGGACAAGTCACTGAATGTTATGATAATTATAGCCTCTGGCCAGGAACAAAGAACCCACTTTGAGATGTGTTTATACACGGGTGAACTATAGTTGAAACACTTACAGAAGAAATACAATGCTGCGTTATGATCTACGTGTAATTTCATCAAAGTGCTTGGAGAATTAATCCAGTAAGAGAGGTAACAACAATCTGATTGCAGCTATTGTTTCGTACTCAGCAGGCCATTGTTGTGCAGTACTGTGAGATGACTCTGATCACAATGTTAGCGCCATGCATGTGAGCCGGTTTTTGCTTCTAACTTAATGGCGAAACCTATTTGAACTATATTTTTATTAAAAATAATTTAAAATGAGATTCACTCATGTAAACATTCTTTCAGAGACTTTCACCGGCTGTTTCGCTTTCTCATGACTTTGTCTTCTTCTTGAGGCATTCGTACACAGGAAAAGGCCATTTCTGGGCCACACAAAGCCAGGAAGGGGCTGAGAAAAAAATGTTATGATTGCGCACAGTTAGCCTCTGCTGCTTTTTTAAGGAACACGCATGACCTAAAAGACAAAGTTGCGACAGAAGGCAAGGCAGGAATCTTTAATGACTTGCCCCGAGCACTGAGTCAGAGCAGATCGCTCATCAGTCAGCATTAATTCACAGCGATTGGACGTGTTTGGTTTGACCTGAGTCAAGAACCGGTAAACAGCTAAAGCTCTAGATTTTTTTTTTTTCTGCAGAAAGCTTGATTTGTGTTTGATCTCAAAGTGCAGCTGTTTTGCTGTCGTAGCAACAGGCCCGCTGATATGCTTCAAAGCAAGTGCACAAGCCCATTACATGTCAGACGTGTCAGCTCAGTCCTAACTGGAATGAAATTAGCAAAGTGGAGGTCACACTGACAGTAAGAACAGGAAGGGGGCAGCCAGATGAAGCTAACAAACATCATCAGTAAGTTAGTCAGCCCTTTAAAACTAAAGTGAGGGACAAAGTGAAAGTTCTCAGAAACAGACGTTTGAGTGGAAAGGTTTGTTTTAAGGAGACGAGAGTGTATTACAGACACTTTTAGCTGAAATCTAATCTAATCCCAGCCAAAACTTTTTTTTTTAAATGAAGATTGTCCCAAAAGCAGCAATTTTACCCGAGTTCTTCTTCAGTCAAACACCAAGAAACATCACCAACGTAAGCCACAGCAGTATCAAAGTATTCACTGGCACTTAAGATCTCTTTGAAAGCAGAACCTTACCCCTCTGGCGCTTGTGAAGTAGCAGGTCAGGTCTCTCGTCCTGTCTAATCCAGTCAGCTGCTCAAACTTCTGTTGTTTCTGTTTTGGCATCTGGCTTCAGCTCTGTTCTGGTCCCCTTCACTCTGACATCGTCACTTTCTGTTCTTGTTTCTCTCTCTACCCTTGTTTCATCCTCCTCCTCCTCCTGCTCATCCGGGGGAACACCAAGGCGTTCCCAGGCCAGCCGAG
>VURO01006593.1:13458-24137 GCA_015108175.1 Pelvicachromis taeniatus
ATTCATTTATAAAACATGTTTTTGCTGGCTGTTTGAGCAGCAGTTATTTCTTGTTGAAATTAAAATATTTTAAAATTGAACATACGTGAAGGTAACAACTTTTATTGTGATAACATGTCATACATGATGATGGTACTTTATATGATGTGTTGCTGTGTTTTGGACAAGGCCGAGGTGAATACAGGGTGTATCCCTTTGAGGTCCCAAGAGGTTCCAGGGTGATCAAGAATGGGTGATGGGCGTTTCTCCTCGTTCACACTTGATCTCTGCCCAGCCATGCTGAACCTCTCGGCCTTCCTCTCTTCCCAGGGTCATCATCTCCACCTCCATCTCCCGCTGCAGAGTAATGGAGTGGGGAACATTAGGGTCACGGTGGCTAATACAGGGCTAATGGCTATCAAACAGACGCCCAGCCCACCTCTACCTATTAAGCAGGCAAATAAATGGAAGACCGTTAAAGGAAACTAGGCAGGGACAGTCCAAGCACCAGTGGTTTTACTGCTCTGTGAGCTGCTTATCAAATATAATAATGTCTTAGTCCTACTACAAATCTTGGCGTTACTACAATTGGAGGTATTTAAACATTTCGATGTATATTAATAGTTTAAAAATTGTAACTTTTCATTTAAAATTTTAAAGCTTTTTTAAGTAGGACCGTTCTTGTCTCTACAATTTTAGTTTAGCTGACATAACTATCTATAAATCTGTTTTAATTTTTAAATTACGTTCACTTTTCTTCACTTTCCCCACCCCGTTCCTGCCTGTCTGCATCGCTTCCTGGTCAGTAACTATAGGAGGAAGGCCATTATTCGAGATAGAGGTGTTAGCAGTGCTGGGCCAACCTGTATCGATCGCTTGTGAACGAACGCTGAGCGGGGGAGAAGGACTATTTGCTTTTAAGTTCAATGGCTCTCCACTGCTGTTAGTGTTGCAGCCACAGGAGCAATCGATATCTGGACAGGGACCCGTGTCAAGAGACACGCTCCCCATTTAGAAACATCATAATACTGTGCTGATGCTGTTACCCCACACCCAGAGCTTGTGTTTTGATTTTTTATTTTTTTTTACCTTCTCCCTTCAGACTTGGTTTTGGTTTTTCATGTGCCCCTTTGCACCTTACAAGCCGCTTTTTTATTTTATTCTGTAGGCTGGGTTTGAGCATGGCGGGCTGGAATCGGTGTGAATTGTAATTAGAGATGATACACATGGCTGGAAGGGAGAGATAGAGAGAAAACACTGAGCTGAATAAAAGGCAAACAGTCATTTGCAGCAAAGGTAGGTGTCACAAGGTAACTGATTATGTAAAGAACACAGTGAAGGTTTTCAGCGGTGTGCATGTGTGTGTATTTGTGAGCGTATGCACTTCCGCTTCGCTTTTTTGCCTATGAAATAAAAAATATATAATAAAATGCGCTCATTGAATTTCTTGGCTGTGGTTCAAGTGCTGAAGGGAAAGAAAGAAAAGGGCGCGATTGTTTCTAGTTCAAGGTGTGTAATGCACAGAGGCGTACATACATAATGCGGTATTGTCAGGGGGTTAGTGTGAGGATATTAATGCCCTGGTTTGTCCAATGCTTTTTGGTGCAGTGTTGCTCCCTGAAGGGAACGCTGAGAGTAGGCTGCTCTAACTACTCTACCCCCTCCATACCCTCTTCCCCCAAGGCCCTGACTAGAGGTCACTCTGTTTAGCACAAGACGAAGACCATTTTTACCATGATGTACCAAATCCTCTCCTCTCCTCTCATGGTAAACATAAATGCCCCGCCTTGCCTCATTGTGTCCCGAGTGTTCACCCTCTTTTTAAACCTCCTCAGTATCTCAGCTCATCCCAGTGTGTAATCCCTTTCTACCCATATGCATATGCATAGCTACTCTATGGCTGTGCATACATTAGCATCAGACTCTCCCTTTGCTGCTACCCACCCCCCCACCAGCACTTCCACCTCTGCCAATACCCCCACCCCCCACCCCTCCATAGCCTCCCAATGAACCTGTTTATGTTTGAACATTTTCTCTGGCATTTGAACTCGTCCCATCGATTTCTTTATGGCGAGAGGTTGTGAGGCAGTTCCTTAAAGGGGTTGAAATCGACCATCTAAATATTTGACTAAGAGGTCACTGAGATCGCGTCCAAGCCCGAGCGAGAAATTCAGGCGGAGACGCAGTGTAAAAGAAAAGGGGAAGTAGCCGAGCATCTCAGACAGGAAGAGGCTGGAGGGAAGATGCAGCCGAAGGAAGAGTACTGCAGGATGCAGAGAGGAGAAGAGAAGCGAGAGAGAGGCTGCAATACTGAATATTGATTGCATTTTAGTTACGCTCCACAAGAGGGTGCTGCTGGACAATCCATTTGAGACCATCGAGGTAGATTTGGGGGGGATAAGAAAAAAAATGGTTCCACAACACCTCATATATTTATATATATTAACATTTAAACCATCTCCACTCGTGCTCTTTCAAATAAAGTTATGTAGTTATACTGAAGTTGCAGGCTTGAAAGCTAAATTGATTGTCCTTGCTCTTCTCTAGGTACTGCTATTGTGCATATGTGACAGTAATTACATGCTAAGCTGTCAGTGACATCAGGCAAAATTGACTTCACTCTTCCCTTTGCATTGTCAATCCATCATTTCCCCGTGAACAAAAATGTGTTTCAGAGATAAATCTGAATGGAGAGGGGTCTTGACCGACACAAGGAAGAAATGTGAAATAATGAATCTAATTGAATGTCTATTAAAATTATAATTTCTGCCTGATTGCGAAAGTGAGTGGCAGTGCCCAGAGTATTACCTGCCACAGTGTTCCCCACTTTACCAAAAACAAGACTTTCCCCCACCCCTCCCCCTACCTGCTTTTTCCTCTCTCTTTTTGTCACTCTGTCATCCCTCGCCTGTAGTTTTCCTCAGCACAGTGTTTCAAACCTCTCATCATGATTAGAGTTTCATTAAATTACAGAATTAGGATATTTAGATGAAAACATTTGCGTTACAGTCCCCTCCCATTATGCCCACCATGACAATAGCCCCAGGGCACACAGAGGGAATGATGTACCGTCTTCTCTTGATACTTTGTGCTTAAATGAATAATTCATACTAATATTCACTGTTAATCAAGTGGGCTTCATTGGTTATTAGCCTAGCGTGCATTTTCCATTTTACTGTACATTTCATGTCACTGCCATATGCTCCTCGTAGGTTTAGAAACTCTGGAAAAAAAAAGCGAAACCTTATGATGGCATTTGTCTTGACAGTAGCTAGGATCTGCATAATCCACTTGTTACGGGGACTCGTGTAAATAATGGCAGTTAGTGATCTCTTTACATTGCTTTCTCCCCATTTGCAAGCTGTGTTTCTATCCTTCCCTTCTTCACTGCCTCTTTTCTTGCACTACAGTTGTATGCTGACGTGGTGTCTATAGTCGTGGTGTCTGTTGTCATGGTGTTCAGAGCCCATGCCAGATGTCATAGTTAACTTTGAGGGAAAGAGAGACACTCATGCTAGAGGCTATTTTGTTGTCAGTGATTTAGATGAAACACAGAGATGTTAAAATGTTTGACTTGCCCCACAAAGCTTTCCCTCCTTTTTTTTTTTTTTTGCTTTTGCTTTTTTTGAGAGAGATAGTAAATTTACCTTGAGGGTACACAGCCTTTTGCTCTGTTAAATACAAGAGGCTCACAAAGCACTGTTTGAAATCAGCATGGTAGTTATCAGAAAAGAACTGAAAGTGGCTGTGATAAAAATGCATTTCCTTCTATAATGTCACCCAGTTTAAAAAAAACCCCCAAACATCAGCTACAGGAATACAAATTGATTTCTTCATGGGAAATTATATTTTCTCTTTGATTTTACCTGACATGTTTTATGCCTGTGGATTTTTTTTCTCCTTTCCATTTAAGTCTAAGCTGTCTGAGCTATGTGAGTATGACTTCTTCTTAATTGGCACTCTGACATAAACCAATTTTCACTTTTCTAACCTCTCAACACGCCTTTGTGTTGTTTTGCCCTCAGCGTGTCTTTACTTCGACGTCCATGAAGATGTTGTATAAATGACTTTTTTTTTAAAAAAAGGTTTCTTTTCACAGCAAGTTCGAACATTTATATTTCATCTTCATTTAAATATACTCTTATGTGGCATAGAGGGTATTAGATCAAAACAGTGTTTCTTAATCAGGGAAACAAAACACACAAAAAAAAAAAGTTCTATGAATTGAATTATAATTGCATGTATGGTTTATATGTATATATATTAGACACATGCATGTAAAATTAATGTTGTATCAGCATAATGCAGATTAACTGAATCTGCTCATTTAATTTACTCTAAGTATACTTCAAGTGGTTCACTTGAATAATTATTAGTATGCCGATTCTCTGAGACCTTAACTGTGTAATTATAAGTTCCTTTAACATATTCTAAAGTAACTGAATAATATGATATTGCAGCATTACAAAAACTCTTAATATTAGTATTTCTTTGCTCTTCCTGTTCATAACTGATATTTTGAAAATGAAAGAAAACCCCAAAAATATGATCAAGATAGTTGTTGGAACCTCAAATTAATTAATTATGTTGATTATTTCTTGAATATGTATATTTTGTAGATACTTTACAGAGTGGTGCTGCTGTGAATGAATTAGACTGTAACACTTTACATTTAGGCAATAATTCATCAACTAACTTTTATTGGTTTAATTTATGGGAAAGCAATTTTCACTACCAGCACTGTGGTAAACATCGTTAATCAAAATACATTATTATAATGAAGCTGTTTTAAAATGTTTATTAAAGGAAATAAAAAGGGGGTTACCCTTGCTTTGTGCATCTTTCCACTGTTGCGATAATTAATAGCTAAACTGAATGTTTTCTCTTCCAGAGCAGATGTGGAGACAGTGTGAGAACAGTGTGCTATAAATTAAACAATAGGTAGGTGTAACCTTAAGTCATGCACTATATGTAATATTACAGGAGTAATGCCACAGATGCACCCCACTGCCTTGCACAATGCTGGAGATGACAGCCAATTAAATCCATCGATGTAAATGGCCAAACTATTTAGCTGATGCTGGGTGG
Organism: Pelvicachromis taeniatus; assembly: GCA_015108175.1. NCBI lineage: Eukaryota > Metazoa > Chordata > Actinopteri > Cichliformes > Cichlidae > Pelvicachromis > Pelvicachromis taeniatus. The sequence continues at coordinate 18,526 of VURO01006593.1, forward strand.
CCTCTGGACTTTTGTATTGTTTTGTTTGATAGTTGAAGGAGGGATTTGCTCTCTCTCTCTGTGTGTGTGTGTGCGCGTGCGTGTGTGTGTGTGTGTATGTGAGCATGTAATACAGTACTGCTTCAGGTTAAAGTTATGATTGTGATATGTTTTGGTGAACATAGATGAGTCATCCTTGTATCCTTGGCATCCTGGGTGGCTGCAACAGTTTTTGGGCTTCATATTTTTAAATTGTGCGAGCAAAAGGATTTGAATGTCAAAATATTAAATGCCACACAAATATGTTATGGTATGTCCTTGCCTTTGTTACTGTAACTCAAAGTATTTATCCAATTTGGTTTGCCAGTAATTTTGGTGACCTCGTGAAACAGTTTGTACTGGGGCTTACGTCATAATGTGAAGTGTCACCCCCCCACCCCCCACCACATTTTGCTTGGTGTCCTTTGGTGACGGCCTTCTCCCTCCCTCCCTTTCCCCCACAGCAGAGATGAGGAATCACCCACCACTGCCACCTCCTTGAGTGCTATTTGTTAATGAAGGCCAAAGTGTTAGATGATAAATATAGTTGAAGAGAAATGGCACATGTAAGTGATCTCATTTAGGAGCATTACATTTGAATTTATTGGGGTACTTAGAGGGGACAGAAGGGCCATGACTCTGAGGGAGAGGGGAAGGGTGAGGGGGGCAGCAGCTGACTTATAATAGGCACTGTTGTAGGACAGTGTGGCAACCAGAGAAGGACACGAGCTTTGTGTTTGTGTGGCATTATGTGTGTTACCTGCTTACATGCAGGTAAGTGTGCGCACTTAATTACCCAGAGCGTATCCTTAGGTTTTTGACTCGTGTGGTGAAGTTTGAGGAAATGAAATGTCAAGCGGCAACTCTCTAATTCAGTGCTATAGCGCAGGATTGAATGTTGGTCTTGCTTGTGCTTGAATTACAATCCTCTAAACGGAGTGTGTGACTTCAAGAAAACACAGAACAAGGTATTCAAATATAACGCCATGTTAAACGAATGTGAACATTATCATATTCAATGCCCTTTCAAAGTTGTATTTTATGCACTTAATTTGTTGAAAACGTTGCAATAATCATTACCATCATAAAACAGTGTTTGGGTGTAAAAGCTGTAAAGCACGCCAGTTTATTAAACAGGCGTTGATTTGTATGGGGACATGTTTGGGGGAACCGTTTTCACTTGGTTCTGGTCTCCTTTTCTGTCTATAATCCCTGCATCGGGAAAAAAAAAGAGCTTTGCAGGAGTGAGTTGCCTGCTCGCATGGTTCACGGTTAATTTATGTTTGGTTTTTTTTACAATAACTACACCCATATTGTGCTGTCAGCTATTCAGAAGAGTCCTACAGTATCTATAAACATTGGCAGAGTGAGACACACGGAATAAAAGACCTGCAATACCTCCAACTGGTTGACACAATTTGGATTGCAGAAGACGAACAATATTTTCAATCCATTTCTTGGCCCCGATGCATTTAGTAAATACAGTGCCTAGTTGGTAAGAGGGATGTTGACAGAAAATCAAAAGCAATGTAGCAGCAGCGTCCTATAATGGAGACTTAGCTCTACTTTACACTCCTCTTACAAAGATCTACGATTTGAAAACAATCAATCCCTTCATGAGCGCTTGTTATTTTCTCCCATAATAAGAGTAACGGCTTTCATCATTCCTACACTGCACTGATTGTGTTTACACTTGAAATATAAGCATTCACGGCATGAGTGCGAATAGAAAAGGAGAATATGGCATGGATTTTATTTGTGTGAATCCCATTCTGTCTTTTTTCCCCTTCTTTCACCTCCCTGTTGAATTTGTTTTTGCTGTCGTCAGATGTAATTGAAGATTGAAGATATCCTCGTTGCATATCAACGGCTCGGTTTGAAGGTGCCACTGTATGCCCCAGAGCGGCAGGGTGCTGGATTCCTCGTCCCTCTCTTTGATTTGAGGCAAAGTCTTATGAGATTTACCGGATAGTATTTCTTTACCAGTTTCATAAAATACCCAGTACTTTTGTGGTTTTGTTCCATCTTGTCTGTCTGTAGTTACTTTTTCAATGATTTATATAGAGGAGCTCCTCTTGCTAGTTCCATCTATAACCTGAAGTTGCGCAAAGAAAGTATTAAAAAATAAACATGATTTCAATAGTTAAATTACATTATAATAACAGTTGTAATAATACTAACACAAAAAAATGACCTAACTTTCTGTGAGATAACACGTTCAGTTATATTTGTATATTTATATGTCAGTTGTATTTGAACTCCTTTGGAACCAGTTCAAAGTTCATATTGAATCTACTGTTGATGTTTCCATGAATTAAAATTCAAAAAGTGGCCAGATTTTCACTTTTAACCATATTTTAGTCAGTGTGCCACATAAAATTTTGTAATTTTAGTACACTGCAGTTTCACCGATGAAAACATGTAGTGGTGAAAGGCGACAAATTGGAAATTTATTTGTATATAAATTCAAGAAATAAATTAAAGCACTTCTCTTTTCATCCATGTCTTGGGTCCTGTGCATATTTTAACTTAACTTGTTTTTTTTGTTTTTTTGTTTTAGTTTCTGTAACTGGGGAATTTATATTATATATAAATAAGTATATATTATCTTATCAAACAAGAAATTTAACTTGTGGTTTAACTTTTTCTTGAACAAAACAGCTGCTGGAATTTATGCCTTAGGCGTTTTGATTATTTCAGAAAACTTTTAAATGTTGTTAACACATTAAGGCAAATTTGTCAAAACTTTTTTTTCCCCCCACACTGTGTCTTCTGCTCTCTCTCCCTCCCCTCACCTCCAAAGGTCATGTCAGTTGGCTCCCTCTCCCTGAGTGTGATTCTGGTGGAGGTTTCTTCCTGTTAAAAGCAAGTTTTTCGCCAAGTACTTGCTCATACTGAATACTCTGATTGTTGGGATTTTCTCTATATATATTTATTGTAGCGTCTTTGCCTTACAATGTAAAGTGCATTAAAGTGACTGTTATTGTGATTTGGTGTTATATAAATGAAATTAAATTGAAGCAAACTGCTAACTTTATATACACCATTGCAACACGATCGCAAGACAGTGGCATGAAACTGCTGTGTCTACCATCAGGACTTTAAGTCCCAGACAGAGGATGTAGTCTTCTTAAACCACATGTATTGTGTATTTAATGCTGGAGAACAAAATATTATAATGCCTATAAATCTTATGTTAGCCCAGACTGTGTTTCAGCTAACTAACCTCATTTACAAAACTGAAACTTGAAACCAGGGAAGCAGTTTAAAATGCTAACTCATTTGAAGGTTTTCGCATTTATTCATTTAGGAATTTATAGTTAATTTTGAATTTAGGCATTTTGTATTCCAGTGTTCAATTAACTAAACTGACGATGGGCATTTAATAATTGCAGATTCATTCACTTATGTTTTAATTAGGACTTAAATATATTATCTGAGAAAGGGAGAGGACATTATTAAAAATAGCGACAAAAGAACATCTGTATACACCTGACTCAGTCAAATACTGATTTGCACTTTCAATTTTGGGATTTTTACCCAGTTGGTTAACCAGATCTGTAAAACCAGTTTCCCTCTTTTCATAGATTTTGCCCAATACCTTGAAATTGTTCAAACCAGTTAGTAATCTGAATAAAAATCAGGTTGGCTGTGTAAAAAAATTAAATTAAATTTTCAGCAAAAAGATTTATTTTTGAGGTAACTGGCCCAATTGGACGTCTTCTGTGTCTGTATCTGGGGTTTGTCTCACTGTACTGCTCCTGCCAGTGGCTCTATTGCCAGGACAAAATCCTGGCAGAGAGTGGATGACCTTATCAATATAACATTTGTGACATTTTTTTTTTGTGATTTGTGATATAGGATTTTTGGCCAATTAATGAAAGACTCAGTAGGAGTGATTTAAGTGACGTTGAATATGGCATAGTGCCAGATGGGCTAGTCTGACTATTTCTAAAGCTTCTGATTTACTGTGGTTTTCCTGCACAACCATTTCTAAGCTTTACAGAGAGTGGTCTGAAAAAGAGAAAATATCCAGCGAGAAAATATCAACCGTGTCAGTGCCAGAGGTTAGAGGAGAATGTCCAAGCTGATAGGAAGGCAAGAGTAACTCAAATTACATCTCTGAACGCATAACATGTCGAGCCTTGAAGCAAATGGGCTACAGTGGCAGAAGACTTCACCAGGTTCCACTTCTTACAGCTGAGAACAGAAAACTGAGGCTACAGTATGCACAGGCTCACCAAAAATTGGACAATAGAAGATTGGAAAATGTTGCTTGGTCTGATGAGTCTTGAGTTTTGCTGTAATATTTGGATGGTAGGGTAAGAATTTGTACTGTACTCTAATGGCCTCCACAGTCTGCAGATCTCAATCCAATAGAGCATATTTAGGATGTGGTGGAGTAGCTGCATGCTGTCATGTCAATGTGGACCAAAACCTCTGAGGAATGCTTTCAGCAACTTGTTGAATCTGTGCCACGAAGAATTACTTGCAGGTTGAACCTAATAAATTGTCTGGTAAACGAGTATTAATCGGTTGAAAATTAACCTATTTGATCAATTAGTTAAAGTTTTGAAAATAATCCAAAAGTCCAGATTAGGGTGATAACTGGCGCATAAGTAGATGTTTCGACTCGTTGCAGATTAATCGAACAGAGGGAATGCTTCTCGTAGCGGCTAAATACTGTTGTAAAGTACACACTGTTTGTCGCTTTCTGCAAGACCCTGCCTACTGCACAGTCTCTATTAGGCCCCGTTATGCCTCTTCACACAAATGACCGTTTAACCGTCTTTTCCGGACCCTAACGCATCCCGTGTTATTACCGCTATTGTCTTTCTTTCTGCTGCATACATGTGTGAGGCTGGGCCTTTTGATATGCGAAGAGCTTTGCCTAGGCTTTCCTACGGGCACACTGGTCTGTGTTTACTCCTCAGTCAGAATGCCTCCTTTCCACAAGTTTGACATGCCTTTTTGTTGCTATGGTAAGCCCTTCCTTAAAATATATATTTTTGCTTTCTGGCCTGGATGTTTTTTTTATCTCAGTGGTTTAGAGCCTGTTGCCCCCAGGGCCAGATTTAAATGTGTGTGGGTCTTCAAGGATTTTTCTGCAGAAAAGCCGTTTGGATAGCAGCCTTACCACCATACAAGTGCGACCGAATTGTGTCATTTCAGGTTTTTGAGCCATCGTTGGAACCAAAGGAAAGTCCAAAAGAGAAGCAAAAAACACAAGACAAAAGCAGATGAAAATGGACCAGATTGGATTATGTCAGACTTGGCATGCGCCTCGTTATGAGGGAAGTCTTCGTTCTGTCTTATCACACACTGCCTTACAGCTAAATGAATTTAAGAAAAAAAAAAAAGGCAAAGCACTGCTCGGCTCATTGGAAAACAACAGGCAGATCGTAACTGTAAATACTGGCTTAAAGTGGTGTGGGCTCCACATTATTTTCAGTCACAAAACAGGAAGTGAGAGGAGGAAAAAAAAATATGCATACACTGGGTGATTGCACTAACTTTAGGGAAAAAGTGGTTCATGTCTAGAAAGCTTTTAAGCTTCAGGCTTTTTTTTTTTTTTTTTTTTTTTTGTTGGGGGA
>VURO01006593.1:24157-47148 GCA_015108175.1 Pelvicachromis taeniatus
AATCTTTTCATGCATTTAGAAATGTAACCAAAAGCATTTGGATTGCAACCTGAACATCAACCTTTTGGGTTCTTCAGTGTGAACATCCTCTACAGGAGTGGGGTGGGGTGTGTTCAGCTCTCAGGGTCGGTTTGTTTTGTAAATGATAAAAATCAGATTTTATTGCTTTTCTTGTGGGTTGGACATTCAAGGAAACCCACCGCTTTACTCATCAGGTGTGAAACTAAAGAATCTTAATCTTAAAAACGTAAGAAAAAAATGGAAGAGGGTTGTCTGTTTAGGTGATGGGACATATTGTATCATATTCCTTAACAATTTTATATCCTTCCGCTGCTTGTGTGTCATTTCTGCTTCATTTTTAATTAGTACACCTCAACCCTCATATCTTCAAGAGCCAGGGGGATGCTTGTTTGTAACATTCAACAGGTAATCAAGACTGATTAGGCACTGCACATCGCCTAATTTCATTAGATCTCAGAAGCACACTATATCTTGCATAACTGCAAACACGTGGTCTCCTGGAAAAAAAAAACAAGTAGCATCAGAGGCTTATAATTATGATCATGATCAAGCTCAAGATACAAAATTTAAATGTTATTCACTAAAATAAAGGAACGTTAATAATAATGCAAATGTGCTCAGCCACATGTTTGTAAATGTGTTTAAAACTCAGACATTGTGTTTCTCTTACGTATGACCAATTTTTAGGTCATACACTGTAAATATACCACTGTTTTATGCTAAAACAAAATAAACATTGTGTGCATTATGCTGCATTCTCTTGAGTGAATGTGGTCTGTTCACTGTGTCACATGTGGACTTCTGTATTACTGTGAAGCCCTTTAAGTGTGCTGTGACTTGTTCTGAAGTCCTTGTTTAGCACCTCTCTTTGTGTGTTCGGGGTGTGAACTGATACCTAGTGTCAGCTAACGTCAGGGACAGAATGGCAAGAGAGAGATAGTCGAGGTTCTACATAAACGGATAGGCCTTGAGGATAAGCCTTGTGGAAGCAGGAGGCACAAAGTGAGAAACAAATGGAAATGAAGGAGAAAAAAGTGAAGAAAGAAATGGAGGCGAATGACAGAGAGAAGTGGGGCTTTAATAGAGGGATGTCCCGCTTCCTCCGATGTAATGCAGGAGGAAGCTGTTTTCTTGGAATTAGATGGTTGAATCAATGAAGCTTCCCAGTCGTTATTTAGTGCATAGTGACATCAACTGTTGTTGCATTCATCACCCGGCAGAATAAAAGCAAAATTTGTTTTTTTGCAAGGCTTAACCTTATCACCACTTGTCAGTTAATTATGCATCGAAAGCAAGGGGCAGGAGTTCAACAGTGAAACACTTTGATTGAGCCCTTTGAACTCAACCGGGAAAGAAATCAGTTCTCTTAATCCTTGCTCCTATGTAATCATGGTAGATGGAGGATACGGACCTCTGTGTCCATCATCTCCAGGCCAGCCAAGGGCTGCAATATTGCTAATGCAATCACCTCTGTAATCTGAACTGGAACTTTGAAAGAAAATAAATAGATAAACATGTCAAACATGGGGTAAAGAAGAAAAAAGGAGGCGTAAATGAGTCATTCTCAAAATGCTCTTACAGTGCGGACCTATAGAACTTTTCCAGCTGGTCTCAATAGCCTCGGGTGATATGAGAGACGTGATGTATAAGCTTTACTGGTATGATCTTTTTGATCACACGAGTAATGCTCCTCCTATCAGCACAGGTCACGCTCTTCAAGTTGTTCACACTTTTCATCAGAGACTAGCACTGAAAGATCTGGCTGTAAAGTCGGATGATGCATGCATACTTGTCAGTATCTGGCGTAAGAATATTTCAGGAAGTGTGGGTAGATGGTGGGAATCTTAAAGCTTTAAAGGCATCTAAGTCAGTGTTTGGAACATAGCTAGTTATGCAGAGATCCTCTTTTTTTTTTTTATTCTCAAACTCATAAACACTCCAGATCAAGGGCCAAACGTACCTGTGTTTCTGTCCTAGATAAATCTATTGCTGCAATTTATCAACTTTGATTGGTTAGCACTTGGACTATCAAAGTGGAAGCTTTCATAATTTAGAAGCAGCTCTAAACGTAGTTGGCCAGGCTATATCCAAATGTTTAAAAGTCAAGTGAAGGAAGGAGACGGTTAGACCTGAAGTTATGTCCTCCAAGGGAACTTTACAAAGATCCTCTCGCAGATTTATAGCCACTTACCAAGGAGCCAGAGTCAATATTCATAAACATGGCTTCAAACAAAGCCCCCCATCCACTATCCCTGCTTGTAAATAAATACAGATACGTCTTTTTTACAGACAGAGGCAATCTAAAATATTACCCCCAGCATAATTTTACCACACACATTAATATTTTACAGCACATTGTATTTTACCGCATTGAATCTTAAACTTTCATGACTGGCCCCAAGGATTTTATTCTATAGGAGCCTGCATCATTATTAGCCAAGATCTATTGCTGGTACAGCAAATACCTTGCTTTTGTGTTCGTCGCTATTTAATAGATCATATTTTCATAATATGTCTTTTACGTTGAGTGACTTTGTCATTGACTTCTAAATTATTACATTCTATTTGGTCAAGGCTAAAAACATTTTGCTCTAACTTGAACTCGCTTATGAAGTTAAAAAAAAAAATGTTTGTAACTAAACCTGAAGTGCACAATAGCACACGCCCTGACCCTCCTGTGCTATTTGTTTTTGCTTTTTATTATCGTTTTATTAAAATTGCCATCCATGTACCGATTTATAATTAGCTTGTGTAATGGTGAGACCCTATTAAGTCAAGTTTGAAGTGTTTAGTTTTTCCACTAAACATGTAAAAACCCAACCTGCACAGTATCTGCCTCATTACGATGGGAATAAACTCTAACATCTGCATGTGTGTGTTTGCCTCTGCGCTGGTGTTTATGTCTGTGTGGTGATTTAAGTGGTTTTAGTGTCAGAACAAGTCTAATGAGCTGGTGCAATAATTATCAGCCATTTTGCTCTCACTTAAGCTAATTGAGGCTTTATATTAGAGATAATACTGCTGCCTATGTGCACTGCTTTACAGTTACCGAAATGTTTGGCCAGAAATAGTGCTACCAGTAATTTAGGTTTAATTTGTGCATGTCAATGTTTTAATATCTCCCTATTAAACATATTTATGAGCTTTGACAGTCGTCCCCAGATGGAGGTCATCGATCAACTCTTTTTTTCTGTGTATTCTTCATATGATGATAAACAATTATTGTATACAATAGTGTCAAAGTCAAAAAGGACAAGAAGTTGTCTCTTTTCACTCTGTTGCTTTTAGAAGCGCATGTTTGTGTTTGATCTGGGATTTTCTTCTTCTAATAACTTAATGTTTTTTCTAGATGTGGTTTTCTCTCGTTTCTGTAGAACGAACAATCACATTTATTAAGTGTATAAAATACAGCGGGTCATCATATACTGTTGAAGTGATATTAAATAAGTGGCTTTCTTTTCAGATTCTCTCTGCACTTTATCCCAAGTTGTCTATTGTGTTTCTTCCACTCTTCCTCCTTTTACACTTTTCCTTCATGTATTCGAGGCGCTTTGTGAAATTCCTGTCTAATCCAGGTGTGTATGAGCTGATCCCCAGGCCCCTTTGCTCTTTTCAGGAATCTCGCAGGCTATCGGGCTCTCCTGGGCCCCTGTTTCACACACCAAATTGATGTCTCCGACTGGAAATGACACTTTCAGCAGGATTTGCCATTCTAAACCACCTCAAGCCCATGTGATCTCACCCATTCACTCTCAGAGGGATTGCCTTGAAATGCACCTTAGCTTCAAAAAACCAGTGAGCACAGAATGCTTGAATGAAAAGCGGATACATATTCTATCATGGAGAAAAAGAGAAAAGATATTCTAAAATGCAAGAGAGGAAGAATCATATTTTTTTTTTAGTCCCTCTGAACCATTACCAACAATCCCATGAATAAGTAGTTATTACCTAGTGGAATGCAACGGAGGATAGAAAGAGTGAAACTAAAAGAAATCAATAGCCACATGAATTTTCATGTGTACGGACTTGTCCGCCATTCGCTTCATCTGCTAAATGTCTGTCTCGGCTGGTCTGTCTATCAATACAGACACAGATGGTATGATTAATACGTGCCATTCAGAGCTCACCATCTTTTTCTAACACTCCATTTAAAGGAGGAGCACAGTGACCATGTTGCTTTGCTTGAGGACTAGTTATGATATAATTTGACACTGAAGGAGGCGGAAAAGGGAAAAGGTGTGACCAAGAATCCCTCCCTTGACTTATTTTCATCCCCAAGTCTTTTTGGGGCTACACGTTTCTCCAAGGGGGCTTTACACGCTGGCATAATGGATAAGGGCAAGGGTGTGAAAGGAGCACCTTAAGGCTCCTCATTCAACTCTCCCAATCTCTCCTGCACACACTCTTGAGCTGTGAAGGCCGTCTTTCTTTACCCTGCTAGCATGGGAGCCCTGTAATAGGCTCTAATTGATAGGGAGGTGTTGGGGTCTTTCTGTATGGGTTGAAGGGATGAGGGTAAGAGAGAGAAAAGGGGGGAGAGACAGAGGATTACATGCGGGCATGTGGGTGGAGCGGGGGAAAAGAGGCAAGAGGCTGTGGAGCGGTCTAGGCCTCGTCCGTAATGAGTCATTAATTTCCTAGCAGTTTTGTGGCGGTTGGCTCATTACTGGTCTGCAAAGGAGCAGGAACAAAGCTCCGGGTAGGTAGGAGGTGAGCTTAAATAGTTGGGGCTCAACACTTTCCAACAAAAGGAGGAAGAGAACGTTGAATGGCACTTGGAACAGATGCAGTAAAAAGTGGCAGATGCAAATTGCGGGAGAGCAAGTCTCCCTTCAAGCACTTTTCTCTTTTTATTTTGTCAGACTGCAGCCTGAGAGTCTAATTAGTTAGTGAGGTGTTTCACTTCTGATAGGGCTGTGTCTCGTTATTGTCACAAAGAGGATCCATAGAAATGGGAGGCAACACATATGTTGCACAGTCCCCAGTGGAACCTGCTTGCTGCTATGCTTTCATTAATTTTTTTTTTTTTACCCTATAGAAATTGAAAGATGTACGATATATCCACGCTTTGAAATTGGGTTCTACAGAGTTTAAAATGTGATAAAAGAAGATGATGCCTGCAGGTAATTAATTATATTCCTAATTACGTGTTTATGCTTTTCACCCTACAGCCAAAATGATTATGGACAAATTGGCAGCGGTTCTAATGAAAATGCGGTTGTTCCCCGCTTTGTGGAGTGTGTGGACCATGTGTCGAAGGTCACCTGTGGGGCAAACCATAATCTTGCACTGACAGGTACTGTAATGTACTGTGTATGTCTGCTTGGGTTACACAACATTAAATCACCGTAATGTTATAAATGAATAAATAAGGACTGAAAATATTTAAGAAAAAATGCACTGAATTTTGGCCCTAGTTATTCAGTTTTGCCCATCAAAGTGCATAAGAGGATAGTATTGTCGACCACTTAGAAGTTAGATGTGTTTGATTTTTTTTTTTTTTTTCAATTTTATTTCTGTTTTTTTCCCTCCCTTTTGGCGAGGGGGAGTAAAATGCTCAAGGAGAAAACACTTTTAAAAAGGGGTGGCTAACATTGTTGTCATCTGCTCATTGTGGTTCAGAGTTGGCTCCTTTTAGTCAAAGTACTCAAGCCCTCCATCAGCACATCACCTGAGAGCATTACAAAGAAGCAGGGGGGCGGGGTGGTGGTGGTGGTGGTGGGAGCAAGGGGGGGGAGAGAGAGTTAGCGAGAATATGGCCCTGGCTCCTGATCCATAGCAGTCATTGCCTGTTACATACATTTCAGAATTCATTCAGGCTATGAAGATAATCGGGGTAGTCGACAGTTTCCCCTGCAGCCCAATGGATTTATGATAGCACTGTCAAGAAAATGAGGCAAAATGACACAGTAGCTGACTTTAGCTGCAAATAATGTGATAGGCCGTACAGTGGTGCAGCAGCAGCTGCTGTCATTGCAGGTAATAGCCTATAAAGAAGCCTGATAGCAATACCTGTCATTTCTTAATGGCTGACTTCACTGAAGAGCTTTTGTGGCCTTTAACATGAAGATAATAGAAGATACAACAAATTTTACAGCTTTTGCGTTGCATCCATAATTTATCTCTAGAGACCCCCACGCAGCAGCCGCACAACAAGGACAACATGCTCTGAGATGCGTGCTGCAGAGAGATGCAAAATGAGCCGCAGGGGGTTGGAGGCCCCTCCGGTGGGGTGCTTTGCTTTTAATGGAGGAACCGTACAGGGCTCAGTACATGTTCTATCACTTGGTACCTCATATCTTTTGTACAAGATAAAAGAACCTGAGTATTCAAAAGTTTGGACTTATTTTTTGGAACTTACAAATCATTACTGAAACTGTTTTCATCAATAATTGACAACAAATACTTAATGGCTGAAATTGGAAGTCCAATTGTTTTTCTAATTCTACTCAATTTACTAACTGATGATGCAGGTGATGGAAAATTGTTTCAGTGGGGATGTGGACGGGCATGTGGAAGCACAAAGAGAGACATCCTGTCCCCAGAGGAAGTGACGCTACCAGAATTGCCAGTGAAAGACATTGCTGGCGGATGTTGGCACAGCCTTCTTCTAACAGGTTTGTCTCTGCTTATGTTTCAAGGCTATTACAAACATACAAATAAAGCATATGTGGACATATAAGTTAACAGTGTGGATGACCTCTATGACATTATAAGGGATACACTGAAATTCTACATGCAATTCTGATACAAATGTAAATAACGATCTGGCCTAAAGCAATGCTAATACCAGTCTTTTGTTGCATATTTTCTTGATTTATTTCCCATTTTGTGCCACTGAGACCTGGAACTCTTCATTATAAATACACAACTGCCTTTCAGTCTTTCATCACAGCTTCATAACCTCAAATGTGTACAGTCATACAACTTTTTGATACTCGATCCCATGTGTAATACTGCTAATGCAATAGGAAACAACAGACAAACAGCCTCTGGTGAGCTTCAACTCATTTTCAGATAAGCTGATAGTGATCATCATGGAGAATATTGGCCAATACCGATGTTTGCCTAATAAATCAGTGCCTTAGTGTCTTAGCCCGCACACAGACATTTGAGTGTGTGCTTTTAGCTGTGGTGTCCATTTATCCACATCATTCATTAAGAGCTCTCCCAGGGCTTGAGCGGCTACATAAACACTGAGGTTGAGGCCACAGCTGCTCTTTCACCTCACCGCGGAGAACTTCAAAGTCACTTCTCCCCACACGGCAGATGAATGCGCCGTGTCTGCATGGCTGATATATTGGCCCCAGTTGCTGTCTTCTTACTGTAGTATGACTGCAACTGAGGCCCCATCATGGAGCCCGAGCTGGGCCATTTGTTAGTTTTAGCTGTATCTCCAAGACCTGGCTTCAATTCTGAAGGGAGAACATTAATCCTTTTAATACAACACTTTGTAGTGCCGTTTTCCTGTGTTGTTAATACCGTCTATTATTAACCCCATTAAAAGTGTAATACAATTTAAGTAGAGTGCTAAAAGTGGATCATTTGTTGCTCCGTTCTGTTTGAATTAATTCTCAATTTATGATCTAAATGATTAAACTATAGGAGTCACGGCACCAAATGAGATTCTTAAACCGCCAGGCATACATTTACACATATTAATACAAACATTTATGAGCTCACATTCACACTGATTGACCAAGTAAAAAAACACACACTCACATGGCTGTGTGTTGCAGTCCTTCTTCCAAATCCTGTAATGTCCCCAGTTTGATCCCTAGTTCCATTCTGTCAGGAGGAAAAAGAAATATCCATCTCCAATCAGGCCTTAATGAATAGCCTGATGAGTGTCGGGCAGAACTGAATTACCAGATAGATTTGAAGAGCATGAGTGTGTACAATGTGTGTGTGCGCGAGTGTGTGTATCTGTGTTGGACAGTTGGGAGGGGGTAGTTAGAGGGCCAGTAGAACAGGACACATGTAGGAATTAATTCTCTCCAAGTTAAAAAAAAAAAAGAAAAGAAAAAGAAAAAGAAATTGGCTAACTCTGTCATTTAAGCCTGATGGAATCGCCTTATCTATTGGTATGAGTTTTCATTTATTAGGGTCAAATATCGGAGGGATACACAACGAATAGGAAAGAGGGCTCTGGGAGAGAGTCGATGTAATGAGGGGTCAGATTTGAAAATTGGAAAGAAAGTGAGAGAAAGAAGAGGAGGAAGTCAAAAAGTAGAGAGAGATGTGGAAGATGGAACAAAAGGAGTGCAAGGGAGTCAGTGGTATGAGAAACAGCTTGCCAGGGCCGGAGCATATTGAGGGCAGCAGGTGGAAGAGTGGCACAGTTAATTAAAATGCCTGTCTTAATGTCTCAGCCCGTCACTCCAGGGAGAGAGAGAGCGAGAGAGAGAAAGAGAGATGCCAGGCTTGAGCTGGGCTGTACCCAACCAGCCATCTAGACAGCAAACCAACCATCCAGCCAGCCCACCAGGCCACATGTCAGACAAGCCCTGACACTATGCCCTTCACCCCCACTTCATCTTGTGCCATACACACTCACAAATGTCCACAAGCATACAACTTGTCCAAACCCCACCAATTATTTCCTCCTTCATTTTTTTTTTGACCGCATACCTATTGAAGCCCCTCTAATCTGATAGGGAAAAGAACAAAGCCCCTTCTTTAAAAAAGAACAAACACACTTCTGATGTTACTGTTTTACTCAGCAGCATCTGTAACCTGCCTCTAGACAAGCAGCCGTGCAGCCTTGCAGCATAATCTGTCTGCTTTTAATAATTCATAGAAAGCCCAGGCTGCGCACTATGTACTGAATGCTGAGGGTAATGGGGATGTTGTGATATTTCTATCATGGCCTGTCTGAAGCAGCGAGCGAATCAAAACCAGCAAAGATCTGATAAGCGGTCTGTTCTGTCTCGTAACAACATTGGCTGTCATCACTGGCTCATAAGTGGACTATAGCGAATCCATTCTGCTGTGTCAGCTATAATGTTGCTAATTGTGACGTATAATGGACGTTTAACCACGTTTCATGTGACAGCAAATGACAGATTTATGCTTTTACACAAAAGACAAACCCAATATGTTGGTATCACAGATGTATCAATATCAGAAAACATTTTTTTGTGGAGGATGATACAGACAAAAATGCTTAATGCTTGTGTCGCTATATAGTTTGCTCAGCAAAGCCACTATGATTTCATCTCCGACTGTGTTGAAGAGCCGTGTACTATTGTCTTCACTGCAGTTTGTGAAATATCTGCAACCTCATCATTTTTCTTTTCTATGAATCATATTCAACTTATATACATATACCAAGGATATTAGATGACACATTTCAATACCTTAATTTCTTTGTATCTGTGCCACCCTCAAAAATCCAGTCTTGGTCAGACAAAAATAATTCTGGACAATCCTTACTCCCTATTGTACTAAAGCTGTGCTCAGTAGGTTTGCCGAAAAAGGGAATACAAAGAGTGTGAGCGTCTTTCCGCGTGTGAAGTGTGTCTAGATTTGTACGTTGCGTCGTTTGACTAATGTTTTATTAGGTTTGGCTGCATCACTGTGGATTGCTTTGTCAATAACCAGCCCAGTGCCTCAGTGAGCAAAAATCTGAGATTTTCAGGCTGAGTGACAGGCTGGAGATGGCAGATAATTCAAAGAAATTGGAAGTGTGAAATCTTTAAGGGCCACTTCTTAACACAGCAAATGCCAGGGTATCTTTCCATCAGCTGCTGCTCTCACAAGCTACCGCATTGTTAATGGTGGCCTGTCTGTCCATCAAGTCAGCTTCAGGAGGGATTTAGACCTGTTTGGCACCTTATCTCTCCGACTGCCTCCCACTAACCTGACCGATACACAGGTCTCGAGTAACGTGTATGTTCTGTGTAGCCAGTGTTGGTTGTAAATCCATCTCCAGAGTAATATTTTTTTTTTCCTGTGATTTGCTTATTTGTAGATATTAGTGTATCTGTGAGACAGAGTATTGATATATTTATTGTTACACAATCAGGGGTCTAATGTAATGGCGCCTGTAGTACTTGTTAATTTAGCTGTCAGCGCTACTGATTGACCTTAAATTGTTGCAGGGGAGCTCATTGTCCTTGTGAGTGAGCTTCTGTGTCTGCTGTCTGTCTGTCTGTCTGGATGTAATAAAAGCAGTGTCTGCTTTCAGTTTCAGGCAAAAACACTGCTCTGAAGAAGAAACTCAACATGTCAATCAGCGACAGGGGATAACCGTTTCCATGAGTCACAACTAAAAAACGTCTTTATTTTGTAAATCCTCATTAGATATTAAGCTCTTCAGAAGAAAATATTTTTAATATAATTTGTGTGGTAGTTAAACATTTACTCGAAAGCTTTAGGAAATCGTGTAAATGTAGTCCATTCAGGTCCACTCTATCTTACCAAATAAGGATTTTCCCTAAAGTGTGAAGAAGAGATAATGGAATCAATGTCTTCTATGAATATACATTTCATTAATATTAGAGATCTGGGGCATTTGAATACCCAAAATTAACCTAAAAGTAATCTGAAATATAAGTTAATTATTAGTTTGATAATGAGGTTTATGATTAAGAAGTTAATAAAAGAAACAAAAAAGTCCTTTTTGTGCTAAAAAAAAAATAAAACCACTGCTTCACATCAGAGCGCTGATGTTTTTTCAGTGCTCCAGTGTAAGTATTACTATTATGAACAGTAGCGCACTGACCTAGCTTGCTCTCACTTTGTTCTTCTTTCCCTCACTCACTACTTACGCTTACACATGATCATGCTGTCACACATTTAAGACTTAGGTGGGAGAGGACAAATGGAAACAAGGGGAAGAAAGTAATCAAAGTAAAAAAAAACCAACTGCCCCAATTTGTAATCCACAGATGCTTAGAGTCTGTCCTCTGTTTGTTTGTACAGAGAAATAATGTGAGAAAATAGACAGAGAAGTGAGGGGGACGACAGAAAAGGATCCAGAGAGAGGAAGAGAAATAAACAAAAAGGACAAGACAGAAATATGTCCCCTATTTTCCACTTGTAATGGTTTCAATTCCCTGCCAGAGCTCCCTGTCACAGGGAGGTAGTTCCCAGGCTGACACATCTCAAGCTGTTTAAACATCCATTAGGATGTTTTGGTTCATACACTCTACAAATACAGCTAGACGAGAGAGAAACTGGAAGATGATGATAGGGAAATTGAAGACGAAAGAAAAGAGACAGAGAAAAAGAGAGAGGGGGAAGAGGGGAGTAAGTTGATGGGAACAGCAGATAGAGGAGAAGAGGAAATTTATCAAAAAACTCATGTGATATTTAATGATCCTTGTATGTGGAGAGAGAAGACCACACCAGCTCGTTCTCCTCCGCCAAATACCGATCCCCTAACTTAATTTCCTGCTCAATTGCTGTTCTATAGTGCATAGTACAGTGATACAGGCTGGTAATATAGAAAACAGATTGCCTGTGCGGCGGAGTGGATAAGGCTGAGGCTTGTGCTGCTGGAGACCTGCAGTCTCCAGGGGGGTCTTGTCGGTGGGCTTCACAAAACCAACAAAGCCCATCTTTCCCTACGACTGGCAGCAGCTGGCAGGTAGATCTTCAAGCAGTGGAGGTGGGGAAGTGGATCTATGGGTGTGGTGTGTGAGTTTGAGTTTCTGCAGTGTGTGTTTGTGGTACAGAGACTCTTGCTAGTCTTTGTAGTGAAGAGTTCCACTGTCTCCCATCTTGTGTTTGCTCATGTGCTGTGACTCCAATCCACTCAAAAATGTAGGCCTGCATGGACATCAATCATCCATCTGTGCACAGAACAGTGAGTAACTGCATCTACAATGTTTTCCCAGACACACACACACACACACACATACACACACACTTACAGTCAACCTCACCTTCCATGAGGACATGTACACCTGGCTGTTACTATGTGAGATGATTCAACGACTATCAGAATCTCCTGCTCATTGTTGCTGTATATTATTCCGTACAGACTCACTAAACTCTTCTTCTTCATCTTTTTCTTGTTATTGTTATTATTATTATTATTGCTGCTCAACATTAAAAAGAGACGCTACACCTACTCTGCGGGAGCTCAGAATGAGTCAAAACAGAATACATAGGCACAACAAAGCTGCAGCATACCTCCATTGGGCAGTATGCACATATTACAACATCCAACATAATGTTATGAACGGATCAGCAGTAAGTGAACGCGATGAGGCTAGTGTACTATGTGACATGTCAGAACAAACCTAGAGACCTGATTTAGTAGATAAGGACAGCGGGGAGAGGACTTATGTGCTCACTGCTGTCCCCACTGAAAAAGATGCCTCTCTGAAAGTTATAGAAAAACTTTCCAAATATAAAGGCATAGAAATATAATTGAGAAAATGTGGGACATGGACTACAACAGTATCAGTGATGATAGTTGCTCTTTTTTTCTTTCAGTCAAGAAAAGATGGAGCACTGCCAGTAAAATCCCTCGTGATGAGGTTTGTGGTTAAAACCTGAAGATTGTTCTCCTTATAGTGCCAGCATGTGAACGGTCACACCCTCATGGTAGCCCTAGGTTCAAGGGGTGGACCGATGTACAGAGCAAGATGATAATTGTAATAATAATAATGAAGAAGAAGAAAAAGAAGACACACTGGATGTAATGTTAATGTCACCATATACTGCTTTTTACGTTTTACACCATCCTGATAATAATTTATTAACACTCAATAGTGATATAAAACAAAATAATCAAAATTTGATCGTTTAAAAAGGTTTGGTTCTTTGGGTGAATCATTTCAATTTTATCGCGTGATCAACACATCACTGGGAAACTGACTGCTACCTTGCTTACATGCAGGTACCCTACATGATGACAACAGACTTGTTTTTAATGTTGCTTCCAAAGGAAAAAAAACAAGGGCACAGTTTCAGGGGGAGTAGACAAATAGTAATGTTTTCTGCCCAGGTGTAGCTCAACATCATCTTAGACAAGTATCTCGATCGGAGGCCCTGCTGTTGCTTCAAACACCACTGTGGGATTGATCAGAAATGCCTGAGGTTTAGTACAAAAACGCAACACATAGTTGATGGTTATGTTGTCAGAGTTGGCCAAAAATGACATTTGATTATTTGTTCAAGAAAGCTAACACAGAAGTAAACCATTCAAGCGTGCATAAGATGCAAATCAAATGTCTGCTTATTTTAAGAATAGTATTTGGCTACACACTCAGATTTGTCTGACACCCCTAGTGGAGGGTTTCTACTTCTAATGTCTGGTTTTGTGAGCTAGACAATATCCCTACCTTTTATATGCAGTTCTTTTTGCAGTCTCACACAAAGTGGGTCACAAAAGTGAAGTCTTATCATGTCTACCTGGAGAACTGACGTTACTTGTATCCCAGTTCTTTTAAAGATCCTCTTTTATGCAGGGAGTGTCACTAGCCTAGTTGCCACTGGGTTTTGCGCTAATGTTAGCAATGTGAACCTCCTTTGACCTCTCAAAGTGACAGAGTTTTGTTGCGTAACAACCTTGTGTAATGAACTTCCTCCCAGGAGATGTCATTAAGGACAGGAATGTTTGTCTTCCGCTCGCTCTAAAATGAATATTCAGCTATTATCGCTGCACAGTATTCAGATCTGATATGTATGTATTGAGTTTAAGTTTACACAGAAAGTTATACCAGATGAGTTTTACTTACTGTATCTGTGTCTCTCTAATCTGCCTGTAGTTTTCTTAATATATCACATTTAACCGGGTTTTACAGCATAAAGACAGTTAAGGTCATTCCTCCCTCTTTCTAGACATAGTTTAATCTGGCATACATCATTCAGACTGTCTCCCTTGTGTCCTTCCTACCCAGATTTAAATATTTGTTTTAACTAATGTTCTGTTTTATGACAGAAATGATCTGTAATAACACTTCTATGGTTTATGCAAGGCAACTACGACAACAAGCCCAGAGCTGTGGATGGGATGGAGCTGTTTTAAGGCTTTGCATCCCACTCCAGGATCACCTCTGAGCACCGATTTTCCTTGATAAATGAACCCAGTTGGTCAGCTTATCGTCTGGATCAACACTGTGTACCTTTCATGCCCTGTCTACTTTTCCCATGTAGGAGGCCCGGTAGAGGGGGGAGTGCGCTGTGTGCGATCATGTGAGAGAGAGAAAAGGAGACAAAGGGAGAGAGTGAAATATGTCACATGGATTATTTGAATTCTCTTGTTTATTGAAAATGACTGAATCCAAGGTTGAGATAGTCACAAGAACAGGAAGGAAGAGAGAGAAAGTCACTGTCCCCGTGGGGGAACAGCTTACACCATCAGATGCCTTGATTACCAGTCCCCTTCTGAGTATCATTGTCCTCATAGTAAATATAACTACAGGAAGTAATGATTCCTGCTCCAAATTATGTGGATGTTTACGTTTCTTGTCAACAGAGTAATAAATTACCGATCAAAGATAAACTGTATGAAAGAAAAATAGAAGCTTCTTTATTACAGCAGTGGGAAAGAGGAAATGGTGAGTCCCAGCAGACTGATGTACCTTGAACACCCCCCGCGCGCCAACTCACCCCCACCAACCCCAAAAAGGACTGACTGCCAAGATGGCTGCTTGAGCTCCAGTGCTGCAGGTCTTGACCCTGTGCATGCTGCCAGACACCATTTCTCTAAAAAATGCGTCTTCAGATGTTGGCATAATTTCTCATCCTCTCTTCCTGTCCTCCTCGCAACATCTCTCTCTGTCTCTACAGTTCACCTCTCTGTTATTTTCTCCAATGTAGGTCACTGGGAAGATAGTGCGGTGTGGCCTATCTTTCAAACTCCTTTAAGTTTGCAAGAGCAATACTTGCTTTTGAGGATGAATTTGGTGGGGGCTGGGTGTGTTGGACTCCTCCCTACAGGTTTATCATGTTGGCAGCCACGGATGGCTCTTTTTTTAGGGTTGTCCTCCCATGCGTCTGGACCTCTCAAACATAGTGGCATGAATCCTCGGAAAACACCCTACTCAAATATAGCCATTAACACAGAACGTCAAGTCTAATTGTGGGCCTTACAGTGAGTGTTTGAGGTGACCTCACGCTGAACTGCGCTGTAAATGAAACAACACATGATCCCACTTTTTTATTTCATGGAAAGCTGCGATGAAATGTGGGTTAGCGGGGAACAGAGGAGTTTTGTAAGCCGCACTTTGCAAAATGAAACGTCGTCAATTGGATTTTCATTTGGAGCATGCCTCACAAATGTAAAGCCTTGTTTTATTTAGCCGAAGCAGTTTATTGTTTGTGCGTCTAAAAGCCAAATACGGCATTAGCCGTGTCCAACTTCAGTGCTTCGTGTTGAATATATAGCTTTTGAGTTCAAAATAAGTCATTACGTTTGACAAGTCCCTATAATAGCTCCTGATTTATTGTCTTAGAAAAGTGGAATAATAAGTTTTCTGTCTTAAGCCAATCACTGAGAGTTTTTATTGGCTTTTCCCACTCGCCTAATAAATTTGCATTATTTTGGTTTCACAGCTGTGTGCACTGTATACCACAAAATTGTTCTTGCAGCTTTCATTTTCCATCATTTATATGAAAAACAACAAAAAAAGCATTTACATTGCTTTAAGTCACATTATACCTTTTCCGTTATTATAGCAGGTCAATGTGAACTCCTGTGTGTAGTTTCACTCTCCTAAAAAAGAAAACCCGAAAGAAAGAAAAAAATGCAAGCCTTCATTTTTCCATCGTTTGTACTCATTTTGTAAGTGCTCACAATGATAGTTTTAAAATTAAAGGCTGTACTTTAACCATTAGCGTCTATATTTCATCATCCCAACCCTAGACCCTTTTCCACTCTTCCACAGGGTGGAACCACCCTGTAAGGTTACAGGCTAGCCAATGCAAAAGCCGTTCAGTAAGGCTGCAGCGGACTTGGCAAACCCTGGTAAGATTCCCCGCTACTCAATGGGACATACCAACTTCTTTGCCAAGTCAAATAACACATTAAGATTTAAGTGGGCCAGTATAATACAGCCAACCCTCTCATCTCAGAGTCGGTACTTCTCTTTGTGCACTAGAGTGTGAAAATTGGTCTTGTTCTTGGGGACTTGCTCTATTTTTTTTTTCTTCTTCTTCTTTCATAATTATTTGGAAACAGGTCATTTGGGTGTGGAGGCTATAACTCCACCCCACCAGTTTTTCCCCCTCATAACTTCACATTCACTGCTTCATCAGTTTAATTCCTTCTTACCTCCCGGACTCTTTCGCTGCTTCACCAGGACTCTTTCCTTCTGTCCGTGTGTCTAAGGTTTCAAAGAATTCAGTGGTCAGGTTTTAGTCCCTTGAAGTGATTGGCATTAATTCAAGACCCTGCCTTCCTCTCTTTTGCTCCTTTTGTTCTTTTTGACTTTCTTCTTAGAGTCGTGTGTTTTTTATTGTTCTGCTGACACTTCACCTCTCTTTTTTTATATTTAACATAAAAAGCCAAACAGTTTTCCTTTTTGTTGTACTATTTTTTCTGTTATTATAAAAGAAAATCCAACAGGAATACATATCCAATATCTATCTTAAATAAAGTGAATATTATTATTTAATAATTAAATCCAAACAGTGTCTGTGATACTGTAGTAATGTTTTTCCAGGCTTTTAGCTTTCATATTATTTTAAAGGAGATTAAAAAAAAAATTACAAAAATATATACATATATACATACATATATACATACATATACAGGCAGGGATGCAATATACATATATATCTGAATTTGTCAGTGGTGAAAAACCAAGTTCTGGAAACCAAGTATAGTAAACACATGAGGCCAAAAAAACATTTAAAAAAAATCACTATTTTTCAACAAAATTCACTATACATTTGTGCACAAAGTGACACTGAAAATGTGAATTGGTCCCGAAACCAAAAAGACGTCAGTGTGGAATGAACTGTGATGCTCATGCATTCAAAGTCAGTAACATTCAGGGCTTGTGTGCATCTTAGCAGCTACTCCAGGGTGTGATTGCTGTTGAGACAGAAATGGCCTTTAAGGAGCTTTTCTCAAAAAAACTGTTATGATTTGATTACACCCCTCTTATTGTGGGTGGACGAGACCAGTTTGTAAACACGCCATTTATCTGTCATTATTCATTGCAATTTCACTGATCGCATCTGCTGCTTCTATCAAAATCATTTAGCTCTAGATGATGATTTTGTTTTTTGTGAGGGAGTCCCCTGAAGCCCACAGCCAAGTAACTTCTTGTTGTGCGTCACATTTTTTGAAAACAATAAGCCTTAACAACGACTAAGTGGGTACGATGTCTTAGCTTTTGTGGCGTTTTGCTAAATTATGGGAATAATACACTAGCTGGAAGCCAGTGTGGTCAAGCATAGCAAATTGGGGCCATGGGCCAGAGGACAGTTGTAACACATTAGCTGCTGCCACAAAGAGGTCAAACTGAGCTGTGTTAGCGTGTGTTTGCAAGGTTTCATTTTGTGTATGTGCTGTGTGCGTGTGTATGGTTACACCTTGTTACATGAGGCTGTACAGTAGGATAGGGTCCAAGTTCTTAAAAGCAGTTTTGCTACCATAAACAGCAGCCTGAGCAGTAATTTTACAACCAAATAGAACAACATTATACAGACACAGACTAAACTTTTCCTGACTTAAATACGGCTGTAGAAACGTTGTAATTTAATATTCAGGGTGAAGTTTTTCTTGCGATCCTGTTTCCCTTCCACACTCTTTTTATTTGTTTATTTGCAAATAAGCAATCACATCTCTTTTGACTATACAGATGCAGCAATGCACTTGCTGTAACTATTCTTCCAGAAATTAAAAGAACAAAGAACACTTCAGACTTCCCACCTTCACACCTGAGATGCTAGTGAGACAAAGAAGACACATGAGGTGAGACAAGTCGAGGACGCGGGCATTTAACGAAATAAGACATCCTTGCTTCAGAGCTGCCATTTTAAAGCAATTAAATATGATGCGCGACACAGCTGTGTCATCTGTCCGTTGTTTTGTTTTAGCCTGCCATTGTATGTTTTGCTCTCTGTCAGATGAACAGAGCGGTGTTCATGACAACAGTGTGACAAGATGTACGGATATTATACAGTTGATTTTTTTTTCTTAATTTGCCATTCACCCAAAAACATCAAGGACAGACATTCTGGTCTTTCAGTTGTTTGGATAACTAATGAAAGTGGGTTTTTCATTAAAAAAAACCCAAAAACCCAGCTATATGTAGAGTCCCACAGCTGTGGTTTGTATATTTTAGCTGCGTGCCACTCCTCGTTTACACATCATAGAGGAAAAGACTTGGGCATCCTTGTTTAGAGCTTTTATCGTAAGCCTTCTCTCTCCTTACTTCTTTCTACCCTTTTAGCAATTCTGACTATACACGCTACATAAACATGTGCATTAGCCAGTAATGTCTCATAGTTATTTAACAGCATCCGAGTTACTTTAATAATCACTGAACTATTTGAGATGTCTGTGATATTGATTTAACATTGTTTAGTGCAGTTTTTCTTTTCTTTTTTCCTGCACCATGTAATGATGTTGTGCTGTTGGTATGCTGCCTCTCTCAAGAAATGAGATTGCAGTTTCAAGAATGGGTACAAAAATACAACCTTATCTTTATTTATGCATATGTTTTGTTTTTGTTTTGTTTTTTCAAACTGCGCTGAAGCCACAATCACAGTATCTTCATTTCAAGTCATCGCCATGAGATGGAGAGTTCAAAAACATGCAACAGTTTTCGGTAGCTCTTTTAGTAAGGCGATCTTAGATGTGCCATTTTACCCACTTCACAAAGAGACATTAAGGTAGTACATGGGGTGCAAAGATAGAAGATGAAAGTTAGCTGATACATAGATACACATTGTGTAACAGAGACATGGTGAAACAAAGAAAGTGTCAGGACAAAAAAAGTTTGTAGAAATAAGGTAAGGAATTACGGGATCGGGAGGGCAGGCAGAATCAGCAGGAAGTACTCAGAGTCCAGCTGGTTCCCGACTCCCAGGGTCTACTTCAAGGACCTCTCCCCGTTTCTCTCCCTCTCTGACACACACACTTACTACACCCACACATACACACACAGTAACACTCCTCCATTGCTCATTGTCTGCCTCCAATCTTCCCGTATCCTCAGTCCCCACTTCGTCTCCACCCACCTTCCCCTTCTTTACTTTTGCTGTATCTGTCATTTTCACCCCCTCCCCATTTTTGATCCACTAGCTGATAATGATGAATTTCCCTCAGCTGTATAGGAGTTGGCAGAAAAAGTTTGCTCAGCAAACTTTTGAAAGTAAAGTGAAGCGAGCGCAGCTTATAATATGCATACAAGTTCAACATGTTACTGTGTGAGACAAAGCCATTTTTCCTCATTTAACACCCTCTGAATGTGTTCTGCAAAGTAAGCTTTTCGAAGGAAACCTACATATGTTTTTGTTTTTAAACCATCTTCGATCATTTATTCATCACTCTGCTATTTTAAATGATCTACAGACCATGTTACATAGTCTATAGCTTTACCTAGCTTTGGGGTTATGATTTTCATTGACTAAAGTCAGCAGAAACTAAATGGAAGCTTAATATGAAGTAAAAATATTTAAATAAACTCTAAATTATTCATCACGATTATTCACCTGTGATTTTGTAATTATCAAACTTTTCTCAATTACATTTTTGAACATAATCACACCTATTTCCACATCTTTAACATAAGAGATGACATCATCAAATAAGAAAAGTTGCCCGTGGAGAAGCCTGCTTTACATTGAATCACCAAAACCTGCAGTGTAACCACTGTAGCTCTTCAAGAATATCTTTAACTCTTTCCCGCCCAAAAAACATTTGATGACCTCTCGTGTACCCTTAATGACAAGCTTTGACACTTCAGTATATATGAATTTTAAAAAATGCTCAGTTCAGAAATAAGCCTCAGGGGTTTGTCCTAGCAGACTTTCTAGTAGACTAGAAAGTCTACTAGTAGTTTTTAGCTGTTTTTTAAAAGAGACCACTGAGTCCACAGATCTCAAGCTGTAAGGGTTTGCTTTTTAAATTTAAAGTCCACTTTAGTTGTTATTTTTCATTTATTTTTTTGGAAAAAGTCGCAAAAATGATTCAGATATGAAATATGCACACTCCCTTACTTTCATCTTTGACCACTGCAAGCATTATACAGGCGAGCTAGATGAAGTAGTGTGCTGTGTCTCTGGCTTGTTTATCTGTTCTATATGTTCCATATCTATAATTAATTTATTCTTAAGGAGGATGCTAATTATTTTTCTCACCAGCAGTGTGTTTTGATTCATGCACTTCAACGTCACTTGAAAAATTTGTACTAATTTCATTTATCCACACACTTTCTCGCTGCTTAAACATTATTCTAAAGTATCAGCACCTTGGGCACATTTTTAGATACAGCTGTTCACATCCTCATTAATATAGTCACAGATCACCACATCTGTTGGTGATTTTGTTTTGTGTTAACTTGTTTGTAATTGAAAAAAAAGCCCTTCTTTGGTCTACAGAAACATTCCCCCTCTTTTTTACCATCACACAAGATGAAGGTCATAGCAAACCTATACCAATCCTGTCTATTAAAATTCCATCTAGTCTAACCTGACACAACAAAAATGACTCAAAAAGAACTAGAATTGCATCCAGATAATGTTCAATGTACTGATTTCTATAACTAGTGAGAGAAAATGTTGGAAATCCCAAACATAGCAAATTGACAACTTTTTATTTGATTCTGCATCCACCTGAAGGAATCACAGCAATTTTAAATTTAATTAGCTAATTCAGAAAAAAAGTTTGTATTTTCTTGAGCATGTTCATTCACATTTAACAAAAACCCCAACCTTTACCTATCTGTATCCTATTAAAGTACTGTGTTACACAGACTACAGACAGGAGACAGGAGTGTGACTCATCCACTGTTGGCCACTGAAGAGCAGGTGAAAAAGGTCAGCAGGTAATGCTCTCTTACATAATTAATGTTGAGCCATGTGTACCAATTAACTGGTGGAATGAAGAGGGTTTTTGTATTCTATCACAAAACAAGGTGTTCTTTTTTCAAGTTTGTGTAACATGCAAACCACTGTGTGTTTCCGAGTATCACCAAGGCGTTATCTTTTAATTTTTTCTGATGTGTTTCTGTCATAATTGTGACAAGAAGGACCCAAAAGAATCTCTCCAAAGGCAGGGTGCACACAAGCAAGACAAACAAGCAAGACAAAGAGGAACACCACTGAGGACAAAGCCATTTAAATTGGTCAATATTCGTCACTTGTGTTCCTTGTGTATTACTTAATTTTCTTGGCTTTTAATTTTATGTGTTTTCCTTGGACTGTATTTGTCCTGTGACTAGGTCCTCATTCCTGTACTCCACCTGGACAAGTGGTTTCTCTCACTCATGTCATTTGCCTCTAGGGTTTAGATAACTGCCTACAAAATTGACCCTTACATTAGGTATTGCAACAGCACAATGCTATACCATTAAACTGGGAAAAAAACAACTACTTTAACACAACAGATATTTGAAGCACTAATTGGCCTAAAGCTGGTAAGTACAGTAATTCAATTCCAAAGCCTCTTTTGGTCTCCCTCTCTCCTTTTTTTGCTCTCTCTTCTTCTGAACCTCGATCCCTCGCTCTAGGATTATGTGCAGGTTACAGAGCTAGCACAGTGTGGATTAGCAGGGTCGCTCCTCCATGCTTGGTGCCTCTCTTAATGTGATTATGCATCATCAAGCTTGTTTACTGTTACCTAGTTCATTGTTGAAAACTGACAAAAGTTCAGCCCCCTTCAACCCACTTATTGGTGCCCACGCCCACACACTCTTACAGCGCTTAAGCTGTCAACCCCAGCATCACCACTCGTTCGCTCACAAACAAACTACATGTCATTTTCATATCTGCAAATGTCAAAAAATCATCAGCGCCACTTTATTTGAAAAACAAAGTTCCCATTTTCTTTTTTTTTGTAATAAAACAAAATGTAGCAGACCTGTTTTTCACCTGGAGTACAATTATAAGACAGTGCACTACATATGACATATGTGTTCCCTTCAGCGAACCATCTTAAAGTCTTATTCGCAGCCTTGCAGAAGCCTAATGAAGCCATCAAGACAGTCTGTTTGTACAGAGCTTGGTCTAGCTCTGTCAGACTTCCCTGCCATGCACTCCATCAGTGCTGAATGAGCCTCTGTGTGGCCTGAGGGGGGGTGTGACTTAGACTCGGTGTGTCATTAGCTATTGATGTTATTGGCTCATTATCTCCCAATTAGACTGCTATCAGAGCTAGCTGCCGTTCTCATTACAACGTAGACCTCCACGATCTAACAAAGACCAATGCCTCTGATTAAAGATGGTTTCAGCATTAACATGCATTGTGAGGTCTTTGAACTCTTGGTGATATAGTTAGAGTGGAGGTGATATAACACAATGAGGCTGATTAGAGAGGGCATGTCTCTTATTGTGCCACTTACTAAGGTTAATGCAGAGTAATACTGATTAATGCGTTCTTGGTTGCACGTTTTGTTAACATGTACAGTCAATTATGAAACAGGATGGCAACAATTAAGCTTTTAAAAATAGAATAGACAATCAATTTTGTGCCAACATTTTCTTTCCAGATGTGTAAGCACCTGCTTCCTATGTAGTGTCGAAAAGGTGTCACAAATAAGAATCTTTTAGATGTATTGTAAGTCTCATACTACCATTTAGTCATGCTGACCTCTCATATTTTTAACATAATTGTATAGAAACTAAGTGTGAATCAAGTTTCACACGCTTTCATGCAAATTATAGTATGAGACATAGTATGAGTTTTTTCCTACTTACTTACAGTATTTGAACATTCATAATAACTGTGCACCCACTGTCCCCACTCACTCTCTTAAAGTATGACTTAATTTCTGTGTGTGTGTGTGTGTGTGTGTGTGTGTGTGTGTGTGTGTGTGTGTGTGAGAGAGGGGGGAGGG
>VURO01006595.1:0-17377 GCA_015108175.1 Pelvicachromis taeniatus
TGGTGGATGGATGGATGGATGAATGAATGAGTGGATGGATGGATGGATGAATGAATGAGTGGATGGATGGATGAAGGATGGATGGATGGATGGGAGGATGGATGGATGGATGGATGGATGGATGGATGGATGAATGAGTGGATGGATGGATGGATGGATGGATGGATGGATGAATGAATGGATGGATGGATGGATGGATGGATGGATGAATGAATGAGTGGATGAGTGGATGGATGGATGAAGGATGGATGATGGATGGATGGATGGATGGATGAATGAGTGGATGGATGGATGGATGGATGGAGGATGGATGGATGATGGATGGAGGATGGATGGATGGATGGATGGATGGATGGATGGATGGTGGATGGATGGATGGATGATAATCCATCAGTTTTGATGCTGTCCCAATAACAGAGCTGTGACATTAATAAGTCTGTTAACTTACACAGTCAACATTTTTGCCAGCTTCCTTCCTTCCTTTGAATCGGTTCAACTTTATTAATACAGCAACTTGTTCCCATTGTTACAGACGTGTTTAAGGCACACACACGTTCACACAGTGCTGTTTATACTAAACAACCGCACACACACCGCCTTTCCTGAAGTCGCTAAAGCTAACTGAGCAGCAGCTGAGTTACCTTTAGTCCATATTGTGTGTTTGACTTCTTCAGTTGTTTTTAATATGATGTTATGGTAACAGAGTCCAGATAACAGACAGAAACCGCGGGTATATTGAACCGTCTTCAGGACCCAGACCTCCACCTGATGCATGATCACTGCATGATCATTAGAGTCAAAACACAATGTGCTGCATTGCAGATGTCCTTAGGCTCTGCTTATAATATTATTGTAATAATATATTCTTTGGTTGACATGGATATAAAAAGCCACATGTGCTCTCCACACTTCATAAATAAACCATAATAATAACTTGATTTAATCTCTTTTGCAAACCTGCTGTTGAAACTGTTTCCATCGCCTTCTTTAGAGCCTTTTACTCGGGTTTTTCCATCTGTCACATTTACTGGGATGTTTCTATATAAAGAAATCTATTTTCTGATGCAATCCAAAGGGCGAGTTAATATTGACATTTAGTCCGTGATAAGTAGTGTCTGTTGTCTGCAGGCACATGTGAAAGTGGCGTGGATGTCACTATGAGTCTAAAGTCTCTCTGTGGGAGACTCGGGCAGTGGAAAGGGGGGAGCCCCCTGAGCCTCGGGAGGAATCCTGCCCTCTGACCCGAAGAACAGGAGAACATGCGTCGCTCTAAAGGGAAACTGTGGATGGGCTGTGACAGGTGTAGTTACAGGTGGGTGAAGCTGGACAGGCAAGAAGTCCGTCACATCTTGCATTGTAGCTTTGTTAGAAACACGGTGGAGAAACAAACATGTTCACGTAGCTTTTTTCTCATTCTGGTTTGCTGTTGCCTCGGGAACGAGCAGGGTTTACAACTTTGCACCTCCCGTTCGAATGATAACAAAAAAAACCCAAAATGTGAACACAACCATTAGCTGGGACTGAGCTATTTCTGTGTTTGATAAAAGATCCCATCTGATGGGCCTAATCAAACCTTTCAGGTGGTAATGTTTAACCCGAAGCTGAAGAACGTTTAAAAATAGCATCTCTGTCAAAATGTCTGAAAGTCGAAACTGTGAGCAGGAAGAACCCGAGATACTCGTCTTCTTGTCTTTTTGTGCGCCTTTCTCAATACTTCTGTCTCTGCGATTACACTCAGAGCTACAGTACGAACACGACTCTGCTCCTTCCACATTTCATGGCTACACTTTTTAAAACATTTGTTCCTCGTGTCATGCATCTAATTCAACTCAATGTTATTTATACAGCGCCAAATGACAACAACAGTCGCCTCAAGGCGCTTTACATTGTAAGGTAGACCCTACAATAATACATACAGTGAAAAACCCAACAATCATATGACCCCCTATGAGCAAGCACTTTGGCGACAGTGGGAAGGAAAAACTCCCTTTTAACAGGAAGAAACCTCCGGCAGAACCAGGCTCAGGGAGGGGCGGGGCCATCTGCTGCGACCTAACCATTGTCTAAATCAAATGATGATGGTTAGGTTCAGGTGATGAGTCAAAGCCGCGGTGCATGACATGAACTAACAAAGACTGACATCTTTTAAATGAACTTCCACAGTCCTAAACCTGTCATAAGTTCTTCCCCAGCTGCAACCACTGGGCCTGAAACAGAAGCATGTCTCCAGGCAGCGGCGGTCAGTCTGGGTGAGCCAAAACAATCGGCTAAAAGGGAAACATGTAAACGCTGTCAGAGATGTCACAAACGCTGTTTGGGGCAATATTCCTGTCACTGATGCCACAACAACAAAAAAAAGTGTACGCCCAGACGAGGCTTACCAGACTTGTGTTGACACAATCAGCTTACGGGCATCACAATAACTACACACGCCACAGTGCACTGATTCTGATCTCACGCTGTTTGTTGTCCCTCTTTGCCTCTTTGACACCCCGAGCCCAAGAACCAAAACCAGAAAGCGCTGAGTCCTGACAATCGACCGCGTTGGTGCTCCGGGTTTGACGAGCACTAATTATTGTGTCAGTGTCACAGCAATGACGCCACACAGTCTGTTAGCTGGCATTAAGCTACCCTTTAAAGACAATGACCAAAGAGCTTCAGAACATCACTACAGAGCTGTCCATCTTTTATATACAGTCTGTTTCAGGCTTTGAAATTTTGTGTCAAAAGTACCAAACAATGTGAGACCAACAGCAGCTTTCTACTCTGTGTTACACAGCGATGTACGGCATCCCTGTGTTGGATCAAAGAAACTAGATATCGGCTTCAGGATCCCTCTCAGTGCGCTCGCTCTTACACGAATAACCCGCTGTGGCGTGTAAAGGGAATCCCAGTCATGATAAGGAGGAGCCACGGGGGATAAGCTGCACTCTGCCGTGAGTAATCGTCTCTAACACCAGCAGGGGTCCATCATGCTTCTCAAATTGCAGCTGAGGCAACAGGCTGAGGCAGCTCAGCCATGAGGCCCGGCATGGCCACACACCCCTATCAGCTGGCCAGCAGCCAGCTCAAACTCACGCCGATTGGCTGGCTCAGATTTCCTCCTGCTTCTCATTGGTTGCTTCAGGAACCATATGACAGAATATGCTAATTATCTCTATGTGGCAGTTGAAATCCCTGCGTGCTGAGCAGCACAGGCACTGAAAGGCAGGACGAGGGCGAGACGGGAGGAAGAACAGGGGGAGTGACTGCAGCATGCACTGTTAGGAAAAGCCGCTCACACTGAGAACGTTTAAAAAGAGACTTTTTGGCTTCTTGGAACCTAATATTTTTATTCCATGAGTGCTACAAGGTAAGCCTGCCTGACACACAACAAGGGGAAAATAAAAGAATCTGGCTTTTACCAAAGTAGGTCACGCCTGAAGATTAAACAGGAGAGTTGGTTTTACATGTGTGCATTTTACATGCTGATGACTTTTATCAAAGTAGAGCTAAAAGTGTGAACAAAGAGCTGGTGAGTTTAGTGATATGTGTTTGGAGTAGCCATCGTTCTCACGTCGCATGTCCCGGAAACTTTCTCTAAATTTCTTGCTCTCTGGTTTTTTGTCCTCTCTCCCCCGCCACCTCGCTTTCCCTCTTCCCCCTTCGTCAGTGTGCTCAGATCCTTCAGCCCATCAGCAATGCCCGGCCCGGTAATGCCGATGGACGTGGCTATGCGGTTCTACATCAGCCACTCTCCGCCTCCTCTTCGAGGCTTCCTCAGCCACTACGAGGACCTGCAGAGGGCCAAGAACCGAGTGAACCGGTCCGGCACCCGTAACCACAAACAGCAGCTCTACAAACCTCTGCGACCCTGCCTCAGCAGCCAGCAGAGAGATGACAGTAACTGCGTGGGCTGGAACAACAGCAAGGCCGGTAAGAAGCGGGTGGTGTTTGCAGACACGAAGGGCATGTCGCTCACCGCCATCCACGTTTTCTCTAAATTCGATGACGAGCCGTATCACAGCAAGCGCCTGGACGGGATCGCAGATGAGCTGCAGTTCGACATGACGGACCTGGAAACGGCCACAATGGATCTAAAGATCAGCTCGGCTCGCAGCCTGGCCTTAGACTTCAAGCAGCCCTCGGCCGACTACCTGGACTTCCGGAACCGCCTGATCCAGAACTCGGTCTGCTTGGAGAGCTGCTCCCTGCAGGAGCGCTCGCTCACGGGCACCATCAAGGTCAGGAACATCGGGTTTGAGAAGGCAGTGCACGTGCGCGTCACCTACGACTCGTGGGTCAGCTTCACCGACATCGACTGCACCTTCATGAACAACGTGTACAGCTCCCAGGACAACGACACGTTCGCCTTCGTCGTGGAGCTGCCCTCCTTCATCCCGCCGCATCATCGGGTCGAGTTCTGCATCTGCTTCGAGACCCAGGGCCAGACCTTCTGGGACAATAACGACGGCAAGAATTATACGCTCAAGCACATCGGCTGGAACGGAGAGGACCTGAACACTCGGCCCTGCGCCGGTTCTGCTGAGCACAAAAAGGTCTCGGAGCACAAAACCGAGGGGGTCAAGTTAGTGGAGCTCGAGTTCGACCAGTTTGGCAGCCCACGCATGTCCAGTGGACTGTTTCCTGGCTGGCAGAGCTGGGGTCAGATCGATAACACGGTGCCTTATTGGTGAAACCTGCAGCATGTTTGCTCAACTGGTAATAAAGCAGAATAAGACAAACAGACGGTGACAGGGCATTCAGTGTGAATGCAGCTGTGGGCTGACTCAGCCCGAGACTAGACTGAAGCAGTAACCTGGTTTCTGCTCTAACGAGGACGATGATGAGCGGTCGATGAAATGTGGGCGGAGAACGACGAATATTTCGGGTTTCCTGTTGTACAATATTCACGTGCCTTCTCATTGTGCCTGTCCACTAAAACACAAATTATTCCTACAATCCAAGATAAATGGTGAGCCCCTTTTTGAGGGCCTGATGTTTTGGGTAATACAAGCACTGATTGGGATGTCCCTAATAATGTGATCAGTAAATGGAGCTGATTAAGTCCTTCATATTGAAGGGGGAGATATGGGGAGCGCATGGCGCAGCAACGCTTCCCCGCTACAGAAAACACCGTTGATTGATTGCTAATGCACACTAACCTTTAGGACATTAAAAAATGGCCTAAACTGTCATATTTTAAGTCATGCCGCCCTTTCTTTCCCTCCGTGTAAATTGCACATATTTGTCTGCTAAAGTGTTTGAGTGGTGCCGTGATTATGGAACCGAGCTGCTATTGTGTCTCAAGAAAAGTCTCTGCACGTGATTGGCTGCTTCGACCTGGGAAGAAGTTTGGAAGACGCCCGTGGTTCTGCTACGTCAGGAAAGAGACGATGTGGAGGGCAAACGTTTGCTTTCAGAAGTGCAGTCGTTGCACGTGAGTGTGAAGTATGTGTGGCTGGAATGGAGAGTTGTCTGTTTCCAAGCAGCTTGTGTATTTTCTTCGCCGGAGAAAGCTCTGCGCCCGGCGTTCTGTTGTCTCACTTGAAGGCGTGCGTCGCTGACGCGCAGCACCGCGTCGTTGTGTATTTCCTCTATGAAATAAATTTCTATACTTGTGCTAAAATGTTCCGACTCCAGTCGTGTCTTTGAAATAAACGCTGGTGACTTTGAAATGTGTTGGGCAATAAAACATAACGAAGCTTCTCTGGTTTACCGTCAGTCTTTACTCAAGAGTCCTAAAAACAAGGTTAGCATGCAAACAAGTGTAAAATAGAAATGATTTGGAATGCACCCCAGGAATGCAGACCCTCAGCTCATCAAACGGGCTGGTTTTAAATATCTCATAAACATTATTCATACTTTAATACTTTATTCTTCCAATTGTTTGTAAACACAGCAGCCAAAACAAGCTTGTGTTTACAAACAGCTGAGCTGAATAACATGTGGCCATATGGTGAGTGGGCGGGGCTTTATTACACTGCACTTAATACAAACATATAATAAGTTAATAAAGAAGTCTTGGTGAGTTACAGACTTCCTTCCACAGTTTTATTTTGAAAATCCGTCTTTTTCACCTTAAACAGATTAAACGCAGGTCTGAAGGAAGGGCGTGGAGGCTTTTAGCCACCGCCATGACGTCCCTTTGACTGTGAGCACTGAAAATCTTCCTACAGCTGCAGGTAACATTGTATTTATAGAACACCTTTCAAGACTAAGATCACAAAGTGCCGCACAAAGAAATACCAAGGCATTTAAAACAAAACCGACTTAATGAGCTGGTGTGACCAGTCGGGCCTCACTGATGTGCACAATGCGTTGGTCCATGCGTTATAGCACACGTGCACCTTTCAGATAACAGCTTCCTTAATCAAACGCATTCAGCACGTGTGACTGGCTTCACAGGAGTTTTCTGTACATTCGCAGTGGCTGCAAACAGCACACGCCTCAGCTGCCTGCAGGAATTCGCTCTTTAATTCGCCTCCCTCGCTTCAGTTGTCCGTGCGGCGGCTCGCGCTGGATTCATATTCAGCAGGAAGAATGGTGAGCGGCTGGCACGCACAAAGGAAGGTCCTCAGGCTGGGTCAGGATGAAGCTTCCCTCGTTATCACGCTTTAACTCTTTGAGTGCATCTTTAGCTTTGACATGCTCTACTCGAAGCACGATACAGTGCCGCGACATCACGCGGATGAAGGCAGCGATGCTTTGATCGCGTGACTCTGCAGAGTCAGCTCATCAAATGATTGTTATCCGTGTTGTACAAGTTATTGTAGTTTATCCTCAAAAAAGTATCCAAAGATGCTCGGACCGTCACTGGAGGACAAAGTAATCCGATCCGAGGCGAGTTTGGTTATGCACCGTGTTTCTGGAGGCCAAAGCTGTTTTTTTGCTCTAAATTTAGGAGAAAATGCAACTTTGCACAGTTTGAAAAACTCCTTACTCGACGTATTTTGTCAGGTTTTGTGAAATCCTTTATGCTGGTAATAAAAACAATCTGAAACAAACTGATTGGATGTGTGACATCAAGCCCGCGGTGCATGTACGCACGTGCACTGTATGAGCTTTCCTTTCCTTTGCTGCACATTTCACGTTGACCTTCAGTGTTGAGTCTGACCTGGAGAATCGCCACTCTGCGTTGCTCACTGTGGGTTTTACTGCGTGAACATGGAAAAGTCTCAGCTTGAGAAGACGCTTTGATCGTGACCCTGGCTTTGGGCTCCAGCTCTGCTGCACCTGCTGGCTCATGGAGCCACATTCCTTTAAAAGCTGTCATTTCCTGGAGGATCACCACAAACAGCCTCTCTCTGCCCATCACTGTTTCACTCCCGTGTATGCACGTATGCAGGTTCCTGTGCTCGCTGCACTGCGTTCCCTTTTATTGCACAGCCGACTCTCATTTCCTTTGCTTCCTTTGGTCTTCCTGTTTACATTCCTCTGCACTCTGTCTCGTGTGGTGGTGCTAAACGCTAAATTCAAGCGAGCAAATGAAAACGAAAGAGTTTTGATCAACATGGCGTCTGCACTTTACGTTCTTGTCGCTGGAGTCTTTCTCCATTGTTTCTAACGTCTATGATAAATTTGGACACACAGTTACAGCAGAGCCCAAATGGAGTGTGTGCTCTCATACACTCTCATCAAGTCCAGCTTATGAACTAAATGGCTGCATAACCACTCTATAACACATTTATTACCTATAGCAGCATTATTTAGTTATGCTGTGATAGGTTCAGACTGCTGGGGGACTCCCATGATGCATTGGGTTTTTCCTTTTCAGTCACCTTTCTCATTCACCATGTGTTAATAGATCTCCCTGCATTCAACCATACTTGTTATTAATCTCTGGCTCTCTTCCACAGCATGTCTCTATCCTGTCTTCCTTCTTTCACCCCAACCGGTGGCAGCAGATGGCCCCGCCCCTCCCTGAGCCTGGTTCTGCCGGAGGTTTCTTCCTGTTAAAAGGGAGTTTTTCCTTCCCACTGTCGCCAAAGTGCTTGCTCATAGGGGGTCATATGATTGTTGGGTTTTTCACTGTATGTATTATTGTAGGGTCTACCTTACAATGTAAAGCACCTTGAGGCGACTGATGTTGTGATTTGGCGTTGTATAAATAAAACTGAATTGAATTACCCCTGTGCACTAACTGATTACTCAGTACAGCGTTGCATCACAGGTTTGTAGTGGAGCAAATCAGAATTTACATGTAGATAAACTTAGAGGTCCTAAATGTGCTTAAAAAGTTATTTAAGATTCAAATAATGCAATAATGTGATGTGACTTTTCTGTGAGAGATGTTCTGACTGGACTTCTGTTACATGTGGAAACAAAAATGAAGCATGCATTAGAGTGCATGGTTAACAGCTGCCACCTGGTAGTGACGTACAAAAAATGAAGTGTATCCTCCCACTCACACGGTGTTGTCTCCTTCCTCTTCCTCCTCCGGAGGTCCTCAGTGTCTGCCCACCTGCCTTCTTTCAAAATGTGGTACTACTGTAATATTATCATCAAATATTTTCATCAGTCATCCAAAAACAAACAAACATGTTTGTTTTGATGAGAAAAAACATCAGCACCTAAAGTTTAAAATAAACATTGTCATATTTGTTTTGAGTATAGCCCCCAGTGACGTGGACGCCGCGGCTTTACACCGATCAGGCATAACATTAGACCACTGATGGGTGACGTCAAAAACACTGATTGTTTCTTCATCATGGCACCTGTTAGTGGGTGGGACATATCAGGGGGCAAGTGAACACTTTGGCCTCAAGGTTGATGTGTTTGGTACAGGAAAATGGGCATGCAGGTTTGATGACGGTCAAACCGTCATGGTGGGTGACTGGGCCAGAGCGTCTCCAAAACTGCAGCTCTTGTGGGGTCTGCAGTGTTCGGTATCTTTTAAAAGCAGTCCAAGGAAGGAACAGTGGTGACCCAGGGCCCACTGGTGCACGTGTGGAGCCAAGGCCGACCTGTGTGGTCCGATCCAACAGACGAGCTACTGTGGCTCAGATTACCAGAACAGGTAATCCTGGTGCTTACAGGAATGTGTCAGAACTCACGGAGCATCACGGTTTGTGGTGTATGGGGCAGCATAGCACCAGATCAGGCAGGGGGCCCATGTTGACCCCCGTCCACTCCCAAAAGCACCAACAATGGGCATGAGAGAATGAGAATGGGACCACGGAGCGATGGAAGGAGGTGGCTGATGAATCACGGTTTCTTTTACGCGGACGGCCAAGGTGCGTGTGTGTTGCTTACCTGGAGAACACCTGGCAGGATGCACTATGGGAAGGAGGCAAGCCATCAGAGGCAGTGTGACGGCGTTACCTGGCCTCTTTCAGCAGAATAATGCACCCTGGCACAAAATGCCGGTTTCTTACTTCAGGCTCTTTGAAACGTCGCGGCAAAATGTCGAGGAAGTGGCCTCACCTGGCCTGTGTCAGGTCAGTCCAAACAGCCACGTCTCCGACTCCAGCATCCAGGTGGCATTACATCACCATCAGCATCTCCTGGTTTTATGAAGGGGTACAAAAGTGTTTTTGTGTCAGGCTGTAAACATGTTTTTGAATATTTTAACAGGGAAGTCAGTGGGAATGGTTCACTTTTAGTGACAGCATCAAGTGGACATTCAACGAGCTGCTTGGAGCACATATGCAAAAGGGCCACTGAGCACTTAGCAGTTAGTATGAGACGACTATGTTTGACAAGAATGTACTCTCTGCCGATGCAGACGCAGCGCGGCGTGTAAATTGTTTTATTATTACAAGGTTAGAAAAGCGCCAGACACATTCACAGTCTTATCTGGAGGTTTCAGCCATTCCTTCTCTTTGTCTTTCTCTGCTCCTGATAACATTTGAATGATTGCTAATGGCGCAAGGAGTGGAGACAAGGCTCTGGACCTTTTATATGCAAATGTAAAAACCACATACAAATTGGCTTCTATCCACCCTACCTGCAGGGCTTTTGTGCTGAAGACAACTTCACAGAAACTGGTGTAAGCCTTGGGTTATAAGCAACACGAATGCCTCGTTCAACCAGGTGGAAAAGCCTTTCAAGGACAGTGATTATTCAATAGTGCTACAGGGGAAGGGAGACTGAGGACTAAAGAGGGGGACTTGGGCCACTCCGCATTACTGTCTTATGTCTGAGGCCTCATCGTCCAGACAGAAGCTATTGTTCTTAAAGATGCTCATTTCCAGCTTCTGGTTTTTAGGTTGTCCCAGACGACAGACAGTTCATAGCTGATAATAATCCCTTTGACATCATCATGAAACAAGGAGTTTTAGTCTCCGTCTCCTTCCCTTTAAAGAGAGACGTGTCCGGCTACTTAACACGACATTTACATCTTACATTGGATAGTAAAGTTGCTCTACACACTAGTCAAGACAACAAGAAATACCAGTTGGTTAGACAAATTCATTCCTTGTTGTTAATGCCATTGCGTAACCTTGTGTGTATTAAAGCTTAATGCTAAATGATCTAGTTACAAAATCACTTTGTTTACATTATCATATAGTTTCACTGGCAGCTAAGAAGTGTGTGGCCGAGCTCACGTGCAGCTCAGAGTCCAGTGCTGGTCAAATATGAACGGAGTCCATGCCACATCCAGGAGTGGACAGAAGTGATGCAATGGACGTGACAGGAACCGTCCATGTGGTGATAGGAAGGCCACAAAAGCAAGCCCGAGTCTCTCAGAGAGCCTTCTGATTGTTCTCATTATAAATGAAAGACATTTGACCAACTAGCTCACACCAAAAGGTTTGGAGTCTTCTGGTAAACTGGGACACCCAGATGTGGAATCTGTTAGCTCTCGATGTGCCTGTATTGGCATCCTCCTACAGTCCAAAGACATGCATATTAAGCTAATCACAGATCTACTGCTGTGGATGAATCATATGCAAAGTGTTTAAGTGGATAGAATAAACATCTGAATATCTTTGGAAAAAGGTCAATGTAGCTCCGAGTCTAAAGGCACCCTAAGTGGTCAATAAAACTAGAAAAGCTCTATTTAAATTCAATGAATCCTAATGATAGACAGGGAAGTGCCCCAGTCTGAAGTGTCCAGGTGTTTGTGTTTCACTGGAGAGGGGGGAACCCTCCAGAACAGCCTACTGAGGGTACATAGCATGTAAAACCAGACGGTGCTTATCTCCTTCCTCTCGGTTCATTTTTATGCAGACGACACCCAACTTTATTTCCCCCCATCATCTCCAGCTTACAGGCCATCACTGCATCACCACATGACAAACCCAGTTGACCTTATTAGCTCAAAGCAATCACATTCCAATATTCATCCCAGTATTAGGTCCACTCATATAGACACGCGTAGTGTCAAAAGTATTGGATTCATCTGTTCAGACTACTTTCACCCATCTAACATTTCTAGGCTAGACACTTTTCTTTCTCATCACATCAAACAGGTCGTGGTTAATGCCCCGCCCATGGCTCATTTGGATAACTAGCACCATTATCTCTCTGGTCTCCCAAGAGTCATCCCCCTCACCACGTCTGCTGACCACATTCAACTTATTCACATCCAACTTCATTGATTCCCCAACGTATCCCCAAAGCTCTTTCACATCTTATTCATACCCTTCTTATGCCCTACGCACAGCTTATATGTGTCTAACTAGTACTTTAAACCAACACTAGTCAACACAAGAAATACTAATTGGTTACACATGAAGTGTTTTCAATTCTTTTCCTGTAATATCGATGGGCTCCTGAGAGTTCATTGGGACTGACTAATTGCTGGATCCAGTTTCAAATAAACACAAGAGGAACTGAAGAGTTCAGAATTTCTGAACTGGCTTCATTTTTGATAACTTGCATATTATCAAAGCATTTACTGAGTTTTGGCTACACAGTCCAGTGTGCTACAAAGAAATGAGGTCTGCTACATCACACTGCACAATGCCTTCAGAACTACAAGAGCTCTCCTACATACCGATGAATGAGCAAGCTGATACAGAATAAGAAGCAAAGAAATATATAGTTATCTATAATTACTGTTGTGCGTGGCGAGGAGACAAGCCTCAGCAGAGATGAAACGTGCAGGCTGACATGAAACTACTGCGGAACAAAAACAAGAGCACACACGCCTCCACCTCCACAAGGAAAAAACAAACAGAAAAAAGTAGGTGACCGGGTGGGTGGCGATGTGGGTGTGTAGATGTGCTCAGCTGGAGGTTAACATTCGTAGTGTACAGTGAGACATGTAAGTTTGTGTGTGCATATAAGCATTCATGTGTGTATTTGAATGTATTTCCTGACTGTCTGTAAATGGTTAGCATATGCTGTCTAAGTTTAAAGGTCACGAGATAGAGCATCGCCTCAGTTCAGCACGTGACCTGAAAGATAAGCGCCCGGTGGGGACGTGAGGTATGGATCCGTTTGGGTCGGTGTTTGATTGGTTTTTACTGATCGCCCGGCGTTCATCCTCGAGGGACAGAGGGAAGGTAGCGCGAGGAAAATGTACATAGTGGGCGGACCCAGGTGTAAGGTCTTACGTGGGCTTCACTGTAACAGCGTTTGAAAACTGCGTCATTATCTCCTGTTTGGCAGAAATGACCTGAGGCTGCACGTGCGCGACTTCCACATGTATCAGTGTGCATATGAATACGAGTGGAAACAGCACGTACGCAGCTTTGTTCATGAGTGCACAATAAAGACGTGGAGGCGAAACGAATCCATTCTTACATGATTTAGTTCTTCACTGGTACAAAGGTCTGTGTCCTGACTGATGAGGAGGAGTCATGTTGGCGGGTTGGAGCTCAGTTAATCAGGAGGAACCAAATGAAAAGTTAAGTTTAAACTTATCACTACCTAATGATTCACTACCATATCTGACCAACTGGACCCTTATCTACTCTAAAGACCTGGATCGGGAATTGTAAGGAAGTCAGTGTTTGGTTTGTTAACTAGCAGAACATTCCTAATTCATTATTTCTCCATCTGCTTATCCAGTTGACAGGAGGAGGCATCTAAGCACAGATGCTCAGATCTCCTGTCTCCTCTGAGATCAAGTTCTTCTGGAGATGCCACGGGGTGCTCCCAAGCCAGCTGGTGGAAATGATCTCCACTGTGTTATGGGGTCTCCTCCCATTTTGATGCCCCTAGAAAGACCCGGGAGGCATCCTGGTCAGACGCTCAAACCACCTCAGCTCACTTTTGTTGTTGTGAAGGATGAATGACCCTCCACCTCCTCACACCATCTATGGGAGAACCCAGACACCCTTCAGAGGTCACCTCCATGTCTCCAGACTCTCACCACAGATCACAATGTTGCCAACGTCATAGTCCACGGACACTCCTGCCTGATGTTGTCAGTCAGACTCTTCATCATCATCATGAGGAAACTATTTCTCATGTCACCATGGTGTGGCTCACCCGCTCTGCCTTGTTCTAATACCAGCACACATCTTCTCCAGTCAGGTGAATCCTCTCACTGTCTGGCTATAAAGCTCACATTGCCATGCATCCACAGGAACGTCACCTTCCACCCTTTATCCTCTTCATAGCTGCACTCACTTCCTCCTTAATAATCCTCTGCACTTCCCAATTCGCCCTCAACCTTCCTCCTCTCCCTCTCATTTTCTTCAGTTTCTTCTTCCTCAAAGTCCTCCTCCCATCTTCTCTACCAGCTCTTTTCTCTCGTTAGCACATTTCTATCTGCTGCACATCCTTTCCAGCTCAATCGCTGTCACAGTCTGGCAGGAGCAGACTGTAGAATTGCGAAGAGGACCCAAATGCAGACACAAAAAGGACCGTGGACAAAACTTGATAACAAAAGACGAGCCGTTTAATGGCTGATAAAAAGGTACAAAAACAAAAGGGCAAATGTATACAATGAAGAGCGAATTAGAACTAAACTGGGAAAGCTAAGGCTGAGCACATAACCAAAACCTGAACGAGGGAACCCCTGGCAACACGGCGTGGAAAACCGACGACCTGACAACGACTCAGTGACACCCACAGACTTAAATAACAGGAGATAATGAGAGGAACGGGGAACAGGTGGGAACACAGCTGGGACAAGTCAGAACTAACGACACAAGGAAAGCAAAGCCGACTACACCGACATAGGACACAGACTTTCAAAATAAAACAGGAAACAGAACGCTGACATGACAACAAGATCTTGAATACATAAGACATGGAACACAAAGAGCGAGGGAACTTAAAGGGGAAACTAAAATACAACAAACTAAGAGAAACTAATAAAACTAAATATGAACCAAAAACAACAATATAAGTATAACTCAAAACGCTGGGTCGAGAGACCCAGGATCATGACTATCTCTCTCGTCTCCTTCCTTTGTGTATTGCCTCACACGCAGCTCATTTTAAACCTTTTCCTTTGCTTTTGAAATCTTTTTCCATGCTCTCCTCGTTTCCACAACCTTTGGTCACGCAGCTCAGAAATGTAGATTGACCTGTAAACCAACAGGTTTGCCTTAACCTCAGTTCTTTCTTCAGCAGCAGACCGATATAGCATCCAAATCACTGCACCAGTTCCTTTGTCGGTCTCCTGCTCTACCCTCCCCCACACATCAACACCTCCAACACACTTGACCTGCTCTTGACACAGAAACCCATTTCTCAGTTTGCCCTTGACTGCAAATTGCCCCACTGCTCGATGACTTCCTTCCTTACTGTGAAGCGTTAGCCTTTTTGTTTTAACCAAAACAAGCAAACGAGTCAGTTTGCTACTGTAGAGAAACAACAAATGTTACTTCAGAGGAGATGAGTAAAGTGGGTCACACTAAGAGTAAAGTGGGTGTGCTTTTTAAAAACAAGACATTTTCAATAACTGCCGCAAACAGAAGAAAAATCAAAACAGAAACATGGATTTATCCACAGGCAGAGATGCATTACGGACGTTTACAGGTGGTTTTTAAGGCCTGCAGGTTTTCTCTGTGAGCACAATTGTCCCGTACCGGTTTGTGGGAGAGCGTCACAGTGGGTAACCAGAGAGAGCTGCTCGATGTGACTGAAGCTCTGCCTCGGCTCGCGAAGGTTGTGTCAACATGAAGAGTCACGTTCACACACAAGGAAACATATAAGCCACAAATACACATACAGGAAATACTAAAATTAAGGCAGCGAGTCATGACTCATGTTACACTCAAGAGACACGACGATAAAAAAAAATGGGGAAGTCAGAAATACACACAGTGGAAAAAACTGCTGTTTGAGGACGTGTTACAGGTGTCAGAGATGACTGCAGCACAAGTGCGTTTAAACAAACAGCTTTATGTAACTGTTGTTGAAAACGTGCCGCAAAAAGCAACAAACAAGAACACAAATACGAGGTCTGTATATACACTAAGGTGTGAACACACACATGCACACACGTGTCATTGCAACCTAAAGTCACCTCAGATATACATGTACTGTACATACACTACACATAGATGCAGGATGTGGGTGTTTTAATAGTAGTAGCCTGAAAAAAACGACATGTGGGCGGGGCCACAGACACTCCTCTGTTAGCGCCTCCAAGCTCTTAACTGCCCGTCACACAGAGATTTTCATCTCCTGACATCTTTATTAGGGACGCTCGTTTTAGGCAATCCTGGTAACGTGTTACTATAAACATAATCTAATGTTTCTCAGTATTACAGTAATATAATGTATCATTGTACAGTATTCAGTTATCTGTCAGGCCCTCAGAGGGATTACCTGAAGAGATGGACTCAGGTGCAGACGTGACTGGTGCAAAAAACAAAGATTTTATTTCAACAAAAGGGACGCAAACAGGGACACGCAGGGGTGGGCAGAAACCAGGGGTCGACGGGACGAGGGAAACACGAGGGCTGGGGCCAGTGAGGGGGTTAGTTCGGAATAATGGAGCC
The DNA here is from genome assembly GCA_015108175.1 of Pelvicachromis taeniatus. Taxonomy (NCBI): domain Eukaryota; kingdom Metazoa; phylum Chordata; class Actinopteri; order Cichliformes; family Cichlidae; genus Pelvicachromis; species Pelvicachromis taeniatus. Next base: position 15,834 of record VURO01006595.1, read on the forward strand.
TTTGGTGGAGGAGAGGGGGTCCAGGGGTGTGCAGGAGCTCCAGGCAGGAAGATCCCAGGATTTGGCAGCAGCAACCTCCAGGCAACCAGAGACGGCCAGATCTCAACGTAGGTCACACAACGAACTGGCGACGACTCCAAGGCTGCCCGTGGTATAAGAGGCATCCAGCTGATTGTCTAATGAGGTGCAGCTGAAGCGTGGCTACCCCACCCAGGAGGAGGAGTAAGAGGAGGAGCTGCCGGAACAGGTAGGAACACACACACACACACACACACACACACCCCATGGACCATGACAGTTATCTGCATGTTGGTGCTGCAGTCAGGAAGCCTTTGAGGAGTGCAGATATGTACCAGTGACTCTGAGGAAACCCTCGCCACACCAGCGCCACGAGGAGGGGGCCACGGTCATGCTAACAGCCGACAGGCAGCCCGGAGTACTTTCTCCTGGGTTTACATGGTACAAGTTTTCACTGAACATGGCCTCCACCATAGTCTCTACCATCAGAGCACAACAAACACTTAAAGATTAGGAAAACTCTGCAGCTGCACCGTGACACCGTGACACACCCAGGAGCGCACAAACACAGTGGGGTCTCTGTTCAGGTTCAACGGTGTTGTCCAAAAACAGAACGACGCCAACAAAGACCTTCTTGTTTCCTACCGGCGTCGTCACGGAACCTGCCGGAGCAGTCATGGTGTTCTGGCTGTGAGGGTCACAGGCTTCCTGTAAGTCCGCCTCAGTGACGACTGCGAACTTTGAGATTTAGGGAAATGCCTCCGGTTTGAAATCTGTTGCTTTCAAGTCATGCAAACTGAATCTTATCACAGATCAACACGGCTACATGAGGCTTGTGGTCTTGAACAGTCACCTGATTGTGGTACAAAGTATTGTTTTTGCTGGCAGAGCAGCTCTGCAGTACGGAGCCCCGCAAGAGACATTGGAGAAAAAAAAATTAAGATGAACTTTTGCGAGATCTCGCAAAACTATTGCGGGATCTCGCAAACCTAGGCTGCATGCTTCGGAGGATCCAACCTTCGCGATTACGTGTACCGGGTCCTACGAAGGCCGGAAGTGCGAGGCTTGTGAATTGGGACGTCTAGCCTTCAGATATGCATCAGCAGCTGTTTCCAGTTGAATAAACTCAGCTGTCTGCTGCATGCTATCTAAAATATAACAGGACACTGGTGTAAATTCTCTACAATCTCACACTTCTGTTTAATCAGTTTTCTGTTTGACGTTTATTCAGCTGAGTGAAAACAAACCGATTTAGTCAGGACGTGATATATTTGCAAACGTGCCACGAACGTTTTCGGAGATGTCGGTTACCCATCAGTTCGATGGCGAACCCCGGGGGGTTGAAAACGATGTACGGGGAGTCCGCTCTTTTCGCCGGCTCTAGTGGACCTTGACGACCCGCTCAGCGATCGAGCTGGTGGGTAACAGACGCGTCCGAAAACGTTCGGGGCACGTTTGCAAGTATGTGATGTCTTGATAACCCGAGCAGATATTTGAAGTTTAGACAGCTACATTCTCGCCTGAAA
>VURO01006596.1:5259-16031 GCA_015108175.1 Pelvicachromis taeniatus
GTTTTGGGGTGGGTTGGGTGTGTTTTGGGGGGGGGGGTGGTGGGTGGGGGGGGGGGGGGGGGGGGGGGGGACAAAAAGAGGAATGAGACTAATGATGTTTTGTTTCCACAGTTCCTGAAAAGCTAAGAAGCAATGTGAACTCAACAGGAATATCCCATTGTTGCTTCAGACAAAGGACTACGACCTTTAAAAAGTGGAAAAGGACTCCAAAAATACTGCACAATATAATTTTTTTTAAAAGTCAGATTTCTCATTAAGTGTTGGAAAAAAAAAAAGAACAAAAAGTGCTCTCATCTTTAAGTCACTAGACTTTTATTTGATGCACTGTTTATTGTTTGCTTTCTTTTGCTGACCAGACTTCAGGTCACTGACCTGTTGGAGGCTGGGTCTAGTAATATTAATGCACATTTAATGGCGGTTGTGAGTGTCTGCAAAAGTGTTGTCCACAACGACTGCTTGATGCGGTCCAGTATGATCTTTGTTTGTCAGTTGTCTTGTTACTTTGCTATAATTGATATACAGTCATTACCTGCCATCTTGTAAATTGTTTACTGCCACAGAAGTGCTTCAAATTCAAATTTTATATAACAGTGTTAATGTTTTCTAAGTGATGTATATGTTGTCTTTGTATTATTTGTCCAACTTTGGTTGAAAAAGCACAATCACATAATTTTATTCTAAGTCATTGCTATATGAATTTTCAGTCTGGAGAAAACCATTTTTTTTTTAGTCTTGCTGATCATTTCATCATGCTGAGAAAAAGATTGTTGATTGTGATTGTGCATTCAGTTGCGTACATTTCAGCTGCTTTCATTCAGATTTGAACTACCTGTTGTGTGTACTGAGAGAATTGCATGCAGATTCACCTGTAGGAGGTTTTACTTAACACCTTGACTGCTTTGTCCTCCCATCGGGATGATGAAAGTTTGTTCACGGACTGGTTCCATTTATTGTTTCTCTTCACTGAATTAATTCCATCTACTCCTCTGTTCCCCTGACCTTAGTCAACTCATAGAGTAGAGCTGGACAACATGCCAATTTACCAAAATATAATATGTGACTCTCTTACTGTTGTTAATTCACATATTGTAATTTGAAACCCCAGTGGCTTCAACAGTCAGAGACATTCAACTAAAAGTTTCGCCAACCAAACTGTAATCAGTCCAGAACTAGACTGAAGAAATCACTTTGATGAGTGACAAAACATTTCTCTCACTAAAAAACATTACATCCAAAGGAACAGAACAGACTTTTGGGGAACTAGTCAGCCAGTTACCTAAAATTTCAAACCGTTCATATGTAGCCAAAACAATGTTGAAAGTTCGTTTAAGTAAGGTAAAGTAATAATGAACATTTATATTAAAAGATCATATTTAAAAAATAAACACAAAAATGTTACTATGTTCGAGAGTTTAGTCATGTTGTCCAGCTCTTTTCTGTGTGTTAAATATGGAACAAATGTCACTTTAACTACTCTCTTGAAATAAATATTGCTGTTTATTAAGCGACAAGAAATAAGGTAGTAGTTCATTTACTAACACAATAATGACTGTATTTATTCCACTTTCCAGTTTCACAATAATTATCACCTTACAGAGAATATATATGGCTGAATCTGGCCACTGTATGCACCATGACAAGTGTAATTACCCGCACTTTTTAATCTTTTTTAAAAGTTAACAAAATTTGTCTTTGAAAGAAAAGGGTGAGTATCTTAATGTGGATGCTGGAGACAAAGCTAGGATGCAATACATACAGACAGTAGCCTTTATTAATGAAAAAAGAATGTATCCAAACTTACCTGGTCATGAGAGAAAAAGAAGTAGTTGCTTAAACCTAATAACTGAAAGCTCCCATTGTTGTGGAGGACTTTTAGTCTACTCTTCTTTACAGAATTTGGAGAAAGCCACATTGGAGTTTTTGCAAGTATGAACGGGCTTTTTATGGTAATGCCAAAGTATTGCAATTACATAAAGTCCAACCTTTGAATAGGCCATTTAAAAATCTGCATTTGTTTGATAAATTTTGTTCATGTTTTTAACCGTTCAGAAGTGGACTTGATCTGTTTTGGGTCATTCTTCTGCTCTAAAACCCAAGTAGAGTTTCAGAGCATGAAACTGATTGTTAGACATTCTTTTTGAGGATTTTCTGGTAAACAGCAGGATTCATGGTTCCATCAATTATGGCAAGTCGTCCAGGCCCTGTAGCAGCAAAGCATCCATGGGCCATCACACCACCAGCACCATGTTTGACTGTTCATTTTATGAAATGCTGTGTTAGTTTAAAAAAAGTTTACTGGAAGAGAGACCTTCCAAAAAGTCCTACCTCTGTCTCACCAGTCCACAGACTTTTTCCCGAATGTGTTTGGGATCACAGGATGTTCCTTCTGGGAAATGTAAGATGAGACTTTGTTTCTTTTTGGTCAGCACTGATATCTGGAACTCTCTTCCTACGGGTGCCATTTTTCCAGTCTCTTTCTTATTGTGGAGTCAAACATTCGTACCATAACTACCATAACAGGTCTCAAGTGAGACCTGGGCTTCTTTAGATGTTGTTCTGGGTTCTTTTGTGGCCTCCTGGATGAATGGTTAATAGCCTCTTGAAGTAATTTTGGTAAGCCAATCATTCCTTCAAAAGTTCACCCCTGTCCCAAGTTTGCCATCTCTGTGATTTTCTGGAGTTCCAAAGCCTCAGAAATAACATTTTAACTCTTTCTAAGTTGATAGATATGAATGACATTGTTCCTCCCCCCTTTGTTGAGTTTCTTTAGATTGTGGCATGATGTGCTGCTTTTTGAAATCTATTACTTTGTCAGACACACCCACACTTGATTCAAGTCAGGTGTGAAACTGAAAACAAACTCCACTTTCTACAGAAAATGCTTAATCACAATTAGTTCATGATATCTGTGACTTTAGCTATTATGAAAATGTCGTCAAATGTACTTTCAGTCATGCTTTTGTATTTGGTAGGTAGGTTGTTAATGAGTTTTGGGGGTTTTTGATTGACAGATGTTATTCAGCTTATTCAAGGTTCAAGGAGCTTTATTGTCATTCGCATTACATGTTAACATGAGATGGATCGAAATTATGTACACACGGTACCGGAGCGAAAAGATACAGAATAATGAAGAACCAAATTTTTTAAAAAAGTATTCAGAATCAGTATTAAAATCATTAAAAACTCCGGGAGTGTGAGTAGCCGCTGCTCTACTGTGCACCGCCATCTTGTTTTTTCAGTTTATCTTGTGCACTTTGCAGTACAGCTACAGTAAATCCATCCTGATTTGTGATTGTAAGGTGAGTTAAATTAGGAAACACAAGAAGAGAAACTGAGATTGTGTAATGGGATATACATTTTACTTAACCTGGTATAAACCTTAAGCAACAAAGCAGTAAAACATTCTGAAATAATAAAAAATGTAGTATTTCATCTATCTCATATGTCAACTCTCCCTAGACTGACACAGTAAGTAGTGTGTCACCCACAAATAATTATTGTGATTAATTCCACTTTACTTATAATGAGAAATTTATAAACATAGCAGAATAATTACATTTTCATGTGTGCTGGACAAGCACATGATTATCCTCCAGAGTACATACTGCTTTAAGCCCTTTGCAATGATCACCTGAGATTCTGAAGCTGCCCTTTCGCTTTGCTGAAATGACATTCAGGAGTTTCATGACTGAGCTACAGCAATACTCAAACCGACCTTTAAACTGAGTAAGAAATGTATTTGTGTCATTTTGTTTTAGAATAAGCTATTAAACATCTGCTCAGATATTTCAATATGACATCTCACTTTAGAGTTTGATTATCCATGTAAGCACCAAAAATTGTGCACGTGTCCTCAACACCACTTACTTCCAAGAACTTGCAAGCTAAGAAGGATCTTTTTTTCTCATCCTACATTGAACACTGAACATTAGTCAACTGTTCAGCAAACGTTTTAAAGGGATTCCAGTTAGACAAAGTACCAAAGGTACCCTCCACATAAACAATAATTGAATTTTATATAAAATGCTGAATTTTAATCTATCCATCCATCCATTCGCAGCCGCTTATCCTTTTCAGGGTCGCGGGGGGGCGCTGGAGCCTATCCCAGCTGTCTTTGGGCGAGAGGCGTGGTACACCCTGGACAGGTCGCCAGTCTGTCGCAGGGCTAACACACATAGACAGACAACCATTCACCCTCACAGTCACTCCCGCATTCACACCTATGGGCAATTTAGAGTTTCCAATTAACTTATCCCCACAAACTGCATATTTTTGGACTGTGGGAGGAAGCCGGAGTACCCGGGGAGAACCTACGCAATTTTAATTTTAATGCTGAATATAAATATTTAGTTAGTTTCATGGGCTCAAAACAACACAAATATGATAGATAGATAGATAGATTAAGATATTATGGAATACCACTTAGGTAAACTGAATATACAGAACAAAATACAAATATATAGAATGAAACTGGAATCTGTCTGTCCGTCTATCCCAATGCTAAAGGTCAGATAAAGCTTCAGTATATTCAGTCTTGTATAATAAAACAATATCTAAATTACATGATCTGTATACTGGTAGTATACACATTTTCCATAGAATTATGACTTCATTACTTAGGAATGCTGATTCCATGCTGATTTATTCATAGTACTACTTCTTGTAGCGATCATATGTTATAATATTACACATCTAAAACACAAGATGGCGCCATCGCCTCTCTAGCATCAGTTTTATTCAATATATTTAGATTTCCATTTAATATATTCGTGGGTCATTCCATATATTCAGACTTCCATTTAATATATTCTGATTTTCATTCAATATATTTGAATTTCATTAATTTCCTGATTTTTGACACATGGTCAACTGATTGCCAAGAGGAGACTCGGAGCCAACATAATCTTAATAATTAAAGCCTTTTTCATTAATTAAACCTTCATCTCTTGCAGTCCATTGCTCCACTCAACCTAGAAACAATTAATCTCTCTGTTTGGCTGTTTACCAACTCTTGCAATTTGGTGCTCAGAATGTACACAGAATGCCAAGGGTAAAGGGATGAATGGATGTTCTCTTGACCTTGTAAGTAGGGCTGCACATTGCACTGGAGTGCCTGCTTCAGTCTGCTGTTGCTTTAACACAACACAGCTGAAACATTTTGTGAACTTAGTAGGTTTCAGTCTACAGTCCCCATCATCCAAGTTTAATTTTACAAGCGCCCTGCAAAGTTATCTATCATTCAGTTAGAGGACTTGCTGGACAACACACTTTACATCATCTCTGTCATAATAACATGAACAATTTACTTGTGGCTACAATTTAGAGCACTCTACAAATTCACTTGCTACGTGACAATAGAAAAAGACACAAAATTTGCAAGAAATCCATACTGACACATTGTGGAGTTACTAATACATATCTGCTCAAAATTTTCCTCTACAAAATGTACCTCAGTTTGCATTACAATCTAATCCTTAATACAAGCTGAACTCTACTGACCCCATTAGACTTCTTTCAGTTAAGTGGCACAAATAGCCATTCAGTTGAGTAGCATTCTTGGAAACCTTTATGCATTGCAATAGGCCATAAACAAAGTTATAGACATTGATTTTGAACAGGACACAATAAGAAGCAGGCAACTAAATGCATGGAAAAATAACCGAACATTTGAGTTTGCTGAGACAAGAAAAACATGTTTGAAAACAGGGAAAATATTGTGCGGTTACCTTTCGTGAAATCATTTGATTTTCAAGGTTTAATCAACAACTTCACCTGTACTCTTTCAATAAAACCATGAGACAATATTATGCGTCCAATATGTACATAAAGGTTGTAATTATTTATAGTTGGATTTCTTGAAAATTTTTCACTTCAAGCTTGAGTGATAGGACAGGTAAAACTAACTAGTTGGAAGGTAATGTCCATCCCACTTCTCCAATAATAGCTTTTAAAAAATCTGAACTTAACTTAATCATAATCATAGATAGTATTAAACATGGACAGTTGTTTGTGGTTGCAAAAAGACTTATAGAAATCTATGGGGAAATTAATTTCATATATTATCTCTGTAAACGCTTCCTTGGTGAATTTATGGTATCAGCCAACTCCTTTTTCTGTTTTGTAATTTAAAAAAAAAAGATTATATGTGGTATGAAACAGCACTATCATTGGCTAATTGGTTGCCAGTCATTATTAGCCTTTCCTTATCACGTGATTGGTTTTACAACCAATGTGGTTTTGCTCATCTAGAGGCTTCAGAAACAAATGGGTGACATGACTGTAGTTACATCCACTTTTTAAACTGTCTGTGTTAATAATATATTTATGAGAAAGCACAGCTTCACCTCTAAAGTGATGATTATATAAACATTTCTAAACAAACAGGCCCAATTTAAATGAACACACTTACATAATTTATCAAGTCATTGATGCAATAAAGAACCTTTCCATGAATCATTGCAGTACTTTAATTGGAACTACAATCAATTCAGAGGAAGATTAAGTTTTCTGAGTAATTCTGCTTCCTTCTCTAAAAATTATTTCTCAGCACCATGAATGACTGCTTTCATCTTTTTTTTCCCCCAAGGACAACTGTCTACAGTGGGTTATTCAAGTGTTTGCCTTGGTTTCTAAGATACTGGATGTGCATGCACGTGTGCTTGTGCATGTATGTGTGTAAGCTGCCAAGTTTCATTTTCAATTTTGCTCTGTTTATCCAGCAGATTCTCTGCAATCTGTTGACAAAGAGGCAGCCATGACAGCTAGGGCAAATGTGGCAAAATTGCACAGAGGCTGACAGAAAAAAAATGAAACTGATGGCTGTCAACTCTGAACAACTCTTTATAAGAGGACAGATCTATAGAGGCAGTATGGCTGAGTGCCGTGCAGCAAATAAAAATGTCTCGTCTGAACTAACAGTTGAACCACAACTGTATCTCAGTTAGATGATCAATTTTCTCCTCTTATCAACTTCAAAGGTTGAATTTTAATTTGTTGTGTTGTCATTGGTGGTTGGCCTCTTGAACACGTACGTGCAGTCATTCAGGCAACAGGATTTTCAGTATAATGGAGTTTATTGAGGATGTGCAGAAAACACTGTTGTGGGAAAGAAGCCCTGAGGTGATGAATACATCGATTAGCTTCACGGCGGTGAAATAAACAGGTGGTGTCAGAGATAGGCAGCTTTTCTCTGCTCTGAGAGGCAGTGTTTTCCATTGCCACTGACAATCTTGGTGACAAGGAGGGTGCCAAGGTTGAGGACTAAGGGCTGCAGAACACAGGTGTTAAATGAGAAGTTATGAGTGAGGAGAGAGGCAAGTAACAGACTGCAAATTTATGATTTTAAATTTATTACAGTTGTGTTTGAGGAAGATTACTTTCTCTTAAAGCAGGCAGTTGGTAAGGAATTAGGAGGCAACGGAGATAATGAATCTGCTGGTGAGTCGGAGCTCACTGCAGCAGTGGATAATTCAGATTTGTTTATGGAGCTATATCACTGTCTGTCACTATAAAATTTCACCGTGCACAAGGGGAAGACATGTCGCTCCGTGCCAAGACATAACTTACTGCGGCAGATGAGAAGCCAGGGGTAAGATGTCAAAAGCTGCACTCTAAGCAAACACAATGATAGCAGGGCTTCATTGTGACATCACAGTTAGCATCAGGGCAACATTTTTAAAATTGGCAATTAGTTAAAAAGATTATAAAGTGACGTTTTCTGACAAAGTGAAAGTTTCTTGCAGAGTTTGTAGAAATCGTTTGCTGCCATTTATATTTTAAGAGCAAATGGATAATATAGCGGCAGCGTATCAATTTGACAATGTATCAGTTTGATCCAAAAAGTAATTTCTACATTATCAGCCATTAATCTTTTTTTGGGGGGGGTTCTTAATTTTTATTGTAATGTTTGGTGCATGTTGTTTGAAAAAAATAAAAGTCAGCATGATAATCGGTTTCTGTTTTGTTCTAAAAAAAAAGTAAAATTGCACTAACCCAAAATATATTAATATGAAAATGGATTTAAAGAAATGTACATGCACTATATGAGTATATATTTTCTATTACATTTATGTATGCTCTCTATCGTGTCATCATTTGTAAATCCTCAGTGTATGAATATCTTAAACTTCAAGGTGAACATAGCTAAACACCCTTTAGCACATAAATGTGAAAGTAAAACAGTCTTCTTATGTCAAGCTTGCCCTGGCTCAAAGAAACTCCCATGAGAGCAGCAGTATACAATAAAGCCAAGGCTCTTAAAAAAAGCCTTTTTGGCAATAGTACAGAAACAAGCTAACGAGAGAAGCTAAAATACAGATTTTAGTCTCCGGGGATCCTCCAGTAACAAGACATGGATTTTGTTGCCAAGAATAAACAGCAGAACTTATCTTGGCTGACACTTGTACACCGTGAGTCAGATCAAGTAGGTATGGACAAAGATACATATCAATATTGGCATGGATTTGAATTTACTTAGATACCTTGTATCAGAGACCGCCAGGAGAGGCATCGCTGCTTCATGTCAGTCGCACAATGTGAAGCAGTAACATGAAAGATGAACCATTAGGGTGAACAAGATGAAAATAAATTGGCCACTGAGGGAGATGAAGGCCATTGGCCTTTAGCTTGCCCTCAGGGTAGCGGAGCCACAGAGCAGGACTCAGGGTCTCGGGTGGGGTGCATGTAAACCACCACACTGTTTGAATGTTGCAATTAGCCAAATGTCATGAGTCACAACTCAGCCTTTCGAGGCAAGGTTACACATAATCATACTGAAAAGGTTGTCCGCCACATGTTGGGAAAATTTCGTGAAACGACACTGCTCATGCTGAACTGCGATCTAAAAACAAGTGAGCGAATAATTCTGTTTTTTTCTTCCTTGAAAGTGAAAATAACAAACAGCTGTTCATGTGCAATCTGAACAGCTATTAGTGTAAAGTTGAACTGTCATGTTCATTGTTTCTAAACCAAAAACACATTATAATAAATGCAGCTCACTCTGATACTATATAGTAGCTTATATTGGATTTTATAATGTTCTTTGAACTTCAAATTATACGGCTCTTTACAAGCTCTTTAGTCACTGTATCATGTGTCTAAACTTGGCTCTGCTGTAGGGTGAAAGCGCCACAGATATGAGTTTCCTGTACTGTGTTAATATTGCTTTACATGTTGACATTATCTTAAATTAAAATGTCCACTACAGGAACTGTGTGAGGCCGACTTTGTCAGTGTAAATAGCAGGCTGTTAATATTTCTCTTTTGCTGTTTAAAGTAACAAGTAACTGAGTTGAAATTGCTAACAAGCCTCAACCTTGCTAGTTTGTGGTAGCGAAGGTCCCCTCCAAAAGGATCTCAGTTAGGATTGAATCTTATGTTTCTCTTCTTTCTGGAGGCGCTATAACATCTGAAGTGCTACAATCTGTTATAAATAAGAAACATTATAAAACACACACCCTATGCATCCTTAAAAGACACAAAAGCTTATTCAACAGTGTGCCCAAGCCTGCAAACCACCAAGGATTCTTCTGAACACTTTTAATTTTTTATCCAGTCGATTACCTCCAAATTGATTTTTCATTAAGAAATGAAATATAACCTCTAGTATCATTTCAGTGTTGTTTTCTCACAATAGTGTTATTACTACACCAGAGTTCATATGCATAGTAGATTATTTCATTTTTTTTATTAAATTGTTTTAGCCGCTTTGTTGTCATTATTACTACTTGTACTTGTACCACAATAAAAAAAGGCGGACTTCATTATGAGTATTTTTCATTTGTTTGCAGCAATATATGAAGATGTGGAGCCGTTTCAGGCCCAGTTGGTCCCCTGAGGGCTGAAAATGTATCTCAGCAATAAATTTGTTACAGTAAACTGAATTTTTATTGAACCAAACCCGTAATGACCCACAAAGTCAGCAACATCACCGCCAGACCGATATATTAACATATAGCTTTTATCAGACTGAGGTGTAGCTATTGAAATGCAGGTGCCCTGTAATTGGGCTCTGTGGGCTAGGTTGTGAGTCTGTTCCTGTATTAAAGTCACATGGAGTACAAATTGGGTAAATTAGGAGGAGGCACATTTGGTGATGGGATTGTGTCTGTGTTGTGGGATGTCCTAGTGATGGGGTGATAGGTAGCTAAATTGAGTGAAAGTGTGACAAAATTGTCAATATGATGCTAATGTATCTGTTCTTCTGCCACTTCTGGAAACCTAAGCAGGTGGATATAGAGTTTAAATGGTCAATTGCACATTGTGCTCCTTGTCTGCACAGTATCTGCAGCCTCTCCTAATCCCTGTCCATCCATTTCGAGTTAGTAATGCTGACAGGCCGGCCCATCCTGCGCATAGCACCTATTGCACCATTGCCTGAAGCAGGTATCCATAATGCTGATCGACTCCGGCAACAAAAAAAGCTATCTCCATGTAACATGGAGCAGTCATGGGGTCCAGAGATAATGATGATGGAAGTTGAGCCTGAAACTCTGAAAAAGAATCAGCTTCAGACAAAGTTAACAAGAAGGCAAAGAGCTTTTTTTTTTCCATTGTTTTTTTAGACATGCCAGACAAGCCAGTGTTTGGAGTGGGTACACTGCTTTTATATATACAGGTAGGCCTATAAAAGTAGATACACTGATGTTGTTACACTGTTTAGAACATATATATATTTTTAAAGTAAACTAATATAATATAAAGGCAGGCCAAGGATTTCAATAATTTTACATTTATGCACCGATGTGCAGCTCATTTCAGAATTATTGCTGAAG
>VURO01006597.1:6111-24381 GCA_015108175.1 Pelvicachromis taeniatus
ATTTAGCTGCTTTCTTTAAAAAAAAAAAAAAAAAGCAACTAAAAAACAAATAAAGGACCATCCTCTGAACAAACACAAACTACAAATTGTTTGAAGAGAGAATTTTTCCTGCGTGAAGCTTAATCATACATTGTCTCCCTTAACTGGTTACTCAGTTATCAGTTATTATTGAAGTTAAGAAGGCTTCAGGTATTATTCTTGTTTGCCGAAGGTTAGTGGAAAATACTCTTTTTCAGCGCCTCTGTGCTCCGCACTGATTCAACTGATGCACCTTCCTCAGTGTATCCTGTCGACGATATAATTCACACTCTGTAGTTTGAGCAGAACGGCTCTCTTTCTCTTTGCCCTGCTCAGCCTAGAATCAGCATTACGGCAACAACACTTCCTCTCTACTACATAGCGGCAACACCTTTCACAAGATGATTCATTTGGCCTACTTGTTCACTGAAATCCTGTTTACAGTTTGGTTTAGCTTGAGAAGAGATGGCAAAAGAAGAGGCAGTATTTTTTTAAGTCATCACAGAGAGCAGGGATGTCATAGTCATTTACCTCATGCATCACAAATAGCTCAATTTGATTTCAAGTGGGCCCAACCAGTGTAGCCAATGCATAATGACTTATTTAAATAACTTCCAAATGTTTTCTTTTCTTGTGAAAAAGTACAGCTGTACTCTAAAAATGTTTTTTCCACATTCAGCCAGTCTAGTGTCATTACAAAGAAATGCTAGCGTGGTAAATCAAAAACATGGCGTCACGGCTCTTTGGCTTAAACCATCTTACTTTTGAGCCGATGGTAATGTCTTTGACAGTAGGAAGGCCATGAAACTGATGATGATTTAAACCTGTGGCTCCTATGAAATTAACAGTTTCTCACTCTCGTGAGGCGATCCATACGTAACGCAACACAATGCTGCAAAAAGGCTGGGAAAGAAGGGGGAAAAAATTGCGCCCTCTTTCTTTCTTGTACAAAGCCATCTTAGTCAGCAGGATTGAAACCTTTGACTTGCTGGTTCAGGCTTTTCGCCCATGATATAGACTTTAGATGGAGTGCCGTCATTAATTCTGGAGGTGGCTAATTTCTTCTGACAGGAACACAAAAAACATCCAACTGAAAGCACATTAAATCCAACTCACTTATGCTACATTAAGCAGTGTTGGGTTAACATTAGCATACCTTTTAAGAAATGTTAGGATGCCGTTTGCATGTAATAGTTTCCCTTAGATGTTTCTTGGCATTTCTTTTTACTGTAATGAGTTAAGCTCATGGACCCCTTTGTTTTTCCAAGAACCAGTAACTTCAGACAGGCAGACACATTAATGAATGTAAGCAGGCTCTCATTAACGGCAGTATAGCAGAAGGAAGCTTATTCTAATCAGAAGCTGAACTCTGGGGTTCCAGATGCTGCAGACCACTGAATAAGACTTTAAACAGTACATTTGTCAATTCCAGTGTTTTTTCTTAGAAAGTTCATCTAGTATTTATTTGTTGATGAAAAATGCAAAATAGTTTTGTATCCTAGTTTAATTCTTTATTAAGGCCCGAGTGCTGACAGTATAAAGGCTCTAATATGTCTGTCCAGTTTGTTATTGGGCTTTTTGGAAGCCTTTTCAAGGACATATACACTCTCAAAATGTATGTAAACATGAGCTGTGTTTGAAATTTAGTACACACATAACACAAGACATACAAAAAAAGCCTTCATGACCTAAACTTCAAAGGAAATTTGATTTGAAGAGAACATGTTTATGCCATTTTATTAACTTCACATTTGGTCAGTGTCATCTACAGACCCTGCAAAGCTTTAGAGTTCATTAAAGGATGTGTCCATTTTGCCATGGAAAATTTTGATCATTTGCCATGAAAGCTGAATTTGGGAAAACTCAAACATATATTGTCCAATCTGTCCAAAAGTCACGATGACTAATAAGGGTCCACGCACATAAGGTGCAAGGGCCCTTAGTTTGACAGTGAATATCTTTGATATTATTTATGTGGATATTTATGCTGTTTTTATTGATAACATTTCCTCTAAACAGCAATTATGTGGAAAAATGCCAAAATGTAATTTAACCTGGTATAATACTGCAAATGCAATACACAGGGGTGTTTTCTCTCTCTCAGTCTTCAGACCACTACAACTTTGAAAAAGTATAATTTAATATCCGACTACAGATCACTACAGATTTGTCCTTGGATTTACTCCATTAACCATGAGACGTCAACTTCCATTTCCTTACTGAAATCCATTCATGCTCATTTAGGTTTGGTTTGCATTCTCAGTCCAAAGAATTTAGACTCCAGTTCACCTCAAAGACGACTGGGACCTGCAGTTTGGGGTCCTGCATATATATGAGTGAAGAGTGAAATGAGATAATAGTTTATAAGACGATCCCTTCGTAGAGATATGTGAACAGATTGCGTAAATGAAGGTGAGAAGTTGAGGTTAAGTAGGAGAGATTGAAACAAAAGGACAGATGTGTGGCGATGAAACTTAAGTAAGGGATAAAAAGTTGGTTGAGGCCAGAGGTGAAGAGGGCTGGAACATGTCCAGAGAGAGAGTGAAACAAGGAGAGCGAGGAAGGAATCCTCTCCCTCTCGCTCCATTTCAATGTCTCTCCATGCCAGTTCTGTCTGGGCACCTCTTCAAAATCAATTTAAGAAATTACCATTCAGCCGGAGTTCCGTCATTAGGATTTTATAATTTCATCTTCCTCCTCCAATGCCTTTATCCCAAAGCCCCTCAGTTCATCTCTGCAGCACAACCCTGGTGAATAATTAACCGCAGCCGTGAGCAGAAAGACGATGAGCGACACAAGCGTTCTATCATTCACACACAGGCGCACACCTTTGGCGGCGGCGGCGGCGTGCTTTTAAGTCTCTTTCTCTGTCTATCTCGGTGCAGTTTTACTTATATCTGACATACCATGCCTCTCATTTGGAGGCAAACATGCCAGAGCTCTGAAAGACAAAAACAAGGCCTCACATGGAGAACTCACATTCCCCTTATCGTATGCACGCACGCTTGCTTACTGTCTGCGCTTCCTCTGTTTCCTCAAAGGAGAGGTAGGTGGGGCTGGAGAGAGTTGATATAGGACAAGCAACACCTCACTCTCTAAGATCCCATGGTGACATAACAAGTTGGCAAGCCTGCTCACCAATACAGGCAATGGGAACAGGCCTGGGGCTGGAAAGACAAAGCCTTCATCTGCCCTCAGTTGCCTGAAGTGTAAAGCTTTGCAATTACTGCTGCTAAGGGGTGCATGAGGTGACAGTCTTAGCCTAGTGTTTAGCTTTGAGACCCAATGTGGGCAAACATGCTTTGTGACAATCAATAGAACGGGTCAGCTGGATTCTCTACAGTCCTGCTGTTTCCAGACTTTCCGAGATCAGCTGACTTTTAGTGGAGCACAGGCATTTATCTGTGAGCGGTTTGGTTAATGGGCCTTTGGTGTCTAATATCTCCTGTAAACAGCAGTAGTGATTACTCATATTCTGCTAACACGAGTCCAGCATGTCTAGAAAAAAATGTGCTAATGTTTATCCAAAGAATAAATTGGCAGATTCAAGCAATGGCAGGGAATGAGAGATCTATTTAACAGATGTACGTAGTTCTGCAAAGACAATACAAGTCTTTTCTTCTATTGGCCTTACTGTTGTCTATTGAATTCTTATTATCGTGTTTCTCCCTGCTGAATGTTTTCATTAGATTCCAGCTGGTAAATTAAAAAAAAAAAAGTCTTTAAATGATCATTTTGATTCATTTATGTCTGTTTTCTTTCTTTCCTAATTGGTTGTCTTTGTGGTGTGATGGTTTTGTTTTTCATTCTTGTATCTCACATTTTTTTTTCTCTTTCATGCCTCTGCAGTGGCCAGAGGCATTATGTGTTTGAGTTGTCTGCCCATCTGTTCTATTCTTGTGGACTCGATATCTCACCAATATCCTCAGTGAATTTCTTTAAACACGGCAGAGATGTTCATGGGGGTTAAGGATGAAATTATTAGTTTTTTGTGGTCAAAGGTCGTTCCAGCCTCACAAAACATATCTCATATAATTAACATCAGATTACAGAGGCTAATAAAGATGTAACGATGATCAAGTTGGTTGATCGCTGATGGAGAATTTTTTTATTGTCATTTATTTGTTCCTATTGTAAAAACAACTGAGAAGTTTTCCAGTCTTTCAGCTCTTTTTTGAACACTTAACCACTGCAAATTTAATGTGAAAAAACAGATAAACATCAGCCACTCTCAGTGATAAATCCATCTATCCATTTTCTGCAGCTTATCCAGGTTCAGAATGTGGGGGCAACCCACAAGTCTAAGCAGAGACGCCCAGACCTCCCTCTCCCTCCCTCGCGGCGTACTCCAGCTTTTCCCAGAGGACACCAAGGGATTCCCAAGGCAGCGAGAGATGTAATCTCTGCAGCATGTCCTGGGTCTGCCCTGGGGCCTCCTCCCGGTAGGACATGCTTGAAGCACATAGGAGATGGCCAGGAGGCATCCTTTCCCGAACCACCTCAGCTGGCTTTCAATGTGGAGGAGTAGCAGCTCTCCTCTGAGTCCCGAATGTCAGACACTCACTGGAGGAATCTAATTTCCACAGCTGTACCTGCGATCTTTTGGTCTCTACCCACAGTTTGTGGCTAGACGTAGGGGTGGGAACATAGACTCACCAGTAAATTGACAACTTCAACTGAACTTCAATCAGCTTTCACACTCGGCTCTCTCTTCACCACAGCAAACCAGTAAAGGGTCTGCATCACTGCAGATGCTGGAACAATCTGTCTTTCAGTCCACTCCACTCTCCCCTCACTCATGAAAAAGACAGCTACTTAAACTCCTCAGGTACTATTGATATTTACCTGGTGTATTGGTCAATCTCTAAGAATAATTATACATTTTTACACATTTTTCCAAAACCACAAATTTATATCCTAAATGACCAAAGCAGCATTATTGTAACATCATAAAACAACAGGGGAAAACCAGCTATTGTTTGATATTCTATGCCGTAATTCAAGAAGAGAAGGAGAGATGGAAGTAAACGGCACATATCAAGAAGGTGTACAACCAAGGAATAATAATTTTGGTTTGAATGAAAATGAAAGCTAATAGGTATATGAATAACATACCAGCATATGCGATAATTGTGAAGTTTTGCTCAGCATTCTGTCCCCAGCTGAGAGAGTGTATTCTGGTACCTGCTGAATTGTTATCCAACTCCAACAGCAGGGCAGAATTTACATAAACAGATCTCTGAGGACCATGAATGATTTTAGTCATCCTCCTGGATTTTTCTCTACTGCCATCAGTAGGTTGCCAACAGCGACTAAGACTGTAATCTCTCCAGAAATACTACTACAGGTTGACTTGCCATGAGGTTTGTTATACTCATTCTCAGTTTTTCATAAACTTTAGGTGATCCAGCTTTTCATCTACTCCATTTAGACACTCAGAAATTCAGTTTATTTCATACTTTGGTTAACTCTCTTTAGCATAAGCATTACAGCCTGTTAGCAAGCTGGCACACACTTGAAATGCAAAGTGCTGTTTCACTTGCAGAGGAAAGTACTCAGCGTTTTAAAGCAAGCAAAGGATTGTTTTCATCTATACAACAATGGAAAACAGAAGCTGTTCTGTCTGGCTCCACAAAATTCTGGAAAGCTTGCTAAGGGTAACTGATTGGTTACTGTCTCTGTCTGGAATCAGACCACTGCAGAGAAAGGAGTTGCTGCCAAAAGAATAATGTTCCTAAGGATGTAATCTGGGAACAAATCAGTCAGGAGTTACTGGCAGCTCTGCATTTAAATCGCAGTTGTGATAGAAAGTTACAGGAACATCAAAAATAAATAGAAAGTTAAAGTGTGAAAATACCCATTTGGCCTCATTACGAACGGGCAACACTTAAGAGGAAAGACACAAACTGGAGAAAACACGTTTACCTAAAATATGTAATAGGCTGAATATTTAGCTTCGATCCTTTTCAACATGAAAACAGGATAAGCCTCTGTGATATTGTTGGCATGTGGAGATTTGTGTGTGCGTGGGCTTAGGGTGGCAATGTCGGCCTGACTGAATACCCTGCTCTCAGATGATGTTCACCACACTAAATCAACGCTACTTACAGTAATGTTAGGCCTGTAAAACAAGTGTAGAAACTGTTGGACAGATTGCTTGCGACTGCTGCAAACTAGGTGGAATTCGCAGATTGTAAGTGGCATGCAATCATTCTTAATAATGCACATTCCCCAAAGTGTTGACTAATTGGAACCATTAAAATCTTGACACCGGTGGTTAATTTGTTTCCTTGTGTTTTATAGAGATCATTTGTCCCATTGGAAAGCTCTGATGAAACATTAGGTGATTATGCCAGTAAATAAGTCCGATGGCGTTGATGCGGCTTGAACAAGGAGCAGCCCAACATCTCACACCTCCCAAAATCTGTAATGCCATCCAGTTGCTGATATTTTGTCACGTGGAAATATGTAGATCAGTCGTCATGGTGAGCAGGACCTTTGCAAATGTGCTGAGACCCAAATGGGAAAATAGTCAGCTTGACCTTTCTGTGAAATCCTTAAGGAGAACACAGTGAAATATCTTAATTAGAAAGAGATGGAGTTGCTAAGAACACACATTGATCAGGCAGAAACCACAGCTGTCCGCAGGGCTAGAAATGGGGGACGGGGGCGGGGGTACAAAGCAGGGCTCGCTGTTAGACAATAATCATGAATCATGTTAACTCTGCTCTGGAATGAAGAATGGGATGAGTATCTGTGCAAAATAGTTTTTAATACAGACACAGAGCGCTCCCAGCCCACACTGTAAATAACAGAGCCTAATTTGATTCAGTTAAATTTCAGATAAAAAATAAACAATAGACTGTAGTCTTTAAACCCACTCTGACTGAAAGCAGAGGCAGGAAAAATGGTGAAATGAAACATCGATGCCCTGCCAATCATTTCAACAATCTGTAAGGCCTGTTCATTGTCAGCAGGTTATGAAAAGCCCAAAGACATACCATACAGTCCAGGACTTTGTCTGAAATCACCCTGTTCACTCTTTCACTATTCACTTTTCATTTTATTGTCAAATACTTGTGAATACAATTAAGCACTCAGAATTCAGAACTGAATTTTGAATGCGGGCAGTAGTAGTTCCTCTAAACCACCCCAATGATTTAAGACACATGTTATTTTGTTATTTTCTGCTTCAATATTATATATTCATTCATATTATTATTATTACATAGGTTGTGGGGTAGGATGTAACTATAGCCCACCCAATCTCATAACAAAGCGTCTATTTTTTAATCTTAGAGAGAGATTACCATTCATGCTCACAATCAGACCATTCAACAGCGGCAAATTTAAGCTAACATACATGTCTATGGGGAGAAGCTGGAGTACCCAGAGCGATCCCACACAGGCATGGGGAGAAAATGCAAGCCACATACAGAAAGGCTCCAGCGGATTCAAACCCAGGATTTTCGTGCTGTGAGGCGACGGTGCTAACCACAGCATCGCCATGCCGTATTTGAGTTAAAACGTATATTTCTCATAACACATTTTTTTCACTCTTCCCTAAAATAGTCGCAGATGATCTTCTTTCTAAAACCTGCAAAACTGAGATTCAAAAAAATGTTAATTAGCTACAACACTGGTCTGGTGCTTGGACCCTATTTTGAGTTATTATGACAGTGACTGATAAGGGGTGCTACAGAAATGGGATTTGCCCAAAAATATATAAATATTAGATAATATATATTTTTTAATTAAGTAATAAGTCTTGTGTCTAGTAACTCTGTGAGAATCTCAGTGTCAACAGCGTCAAACTAACTGATACAATCTTTATGAATGATTCTCTTTTCTTTTGAAATTTTCACAAACATCTTTCCCCCAATCTTCCACCAAAATTGACACAGAAACTTTTCAGACCAAACCTCACAAGAGTTATAAAATGGATTGAAACGGTTTTGCAATGATGTGAGATCATATTATTTTTGCAACTGCTTATAGCAAACTGGCTATAAGCAGTTGACTATATCAAAGTGTTTTTCCTATCAGTAATTACAGCCACAGTTTTAACATTAAGTCAGGTACCCTTCTAAATTGCTCAGCCCTCTTATCACTGCTTATAGCTGTTTTTCTTGATTTCTTTTCTGCGCCTTTTAAGGAAATCCTGCTGTTCTGATTCTCAATATAGCAATTATGTTTTGTGTTTAGTAGGCTTATCGAGTAAAATCCTATGATATTGAAGTTTTCATCATTTTAGATATCTAATCTGTCTTTATTTAGTCCTCAGGCTACACTTTATCTCTTTTTTAGTATATTTTCACTATGTACATGTACATACTCCTGTTCAGGCCTAGTGGGAATTGTAAATTTGTTTTTTCTCAGACAGATGAGCTCCAGAATATAGATGCACGGATTCCCCAGTGCCGTCTAGAGTGCAGACATGTCGCTTGTAGCTTGTCATGGCCATTGACTGAGACCTTGTAAAACTCACTCCAGTGTCCAGTGATGCAAGGCACCAGTCAACATTTTTGACTCCTGTTGACCGTCTCAGATATAAAAAGGGCGCCAGCAGACTACTTGTTTGACCAGTACAATGTGCTGTCTGTCCGCTGGCTGTGATACAGCCCGGCCCCTTTTTCAATTCCCAACCTACACTTGGTTTCCAACAACTTGCATCAATGTAAGTGGCCGCTGTGATTGGTAATACAAGCATTTTATTCCTGGCATGCTTCAATTATTGGCAAGAGATTAAAAACAACAAGATATGAGAGATATTTGGCCTGACAGCATTCACAAGAAAAGCCTAGTAAGAGATGGAGATGTTGCTGGTTTCATCACACAGCTCCAGAGAGTTTGAGGTGAAAAAAAAAAACCCTCAAAAAATTCATTACTATCAAGTTTTAGTGATTGCAAACAGACCGACAGGGAACATAGTTGATATTGATCTGCTGAGGCTAAGAATAATGTTCAAAGGCATCGGGCATCAGGGAGTGGGTTGGTGTGGTTTCATTAAGTGTAAACATTTTCAGCTAAGAAATAGCTCGAAATGAGAGAAATCTATAGCAATGGCTGATGGTATAGATAAAAAGCCAATGAGAAAAGAAAGGGCAAACAATTCATGTTTTTTTCTTTCTTCCTTTAAAAAAAAAAAATTCTTAATTCCTGTCTCTTTTGTTCGGTAGTCAGCTCTGGATAGATGAGCGTGTTTGTTGGATGATGGAGCTTTTAAGTCATGATGGTGGCTGCATTCCCTGACTTTGGCTCGGACATGAAACTATGGCTAGTAGCCCCTGATACTCTCTGCCATAGCACTGTGGGGACAAGGATGAAGCAGCCACCACTGCTTTAACTCTGATTCCAGTAACAACACCCACATAAGTGGCCTATATGGGATTTTAATAAGTGTTTGAACAAACAGGCACTTGCATTTGCTTTTGTTTGATGTGTTTCAAGGGTATAGTAGTATCTGTTTGGCAGAGCGGGCTTCCACCTGCTGAAATATATTGCCGGGATGATAATAGCATTTGACTTCGATTGAGGGTTTTGCAACGGGCAAGGCGTAAATTGTTTCATCTTTGTTTATCAATGTTTTTCCTGTGGTTTTCGGCTAATTGCAGAGCAGAGTGGCTTGCAGAATGCCTATTAGTGCCGTGCTGAGTTGAGAGACAGGCTAGTTAAAAAAAGTGCTCATCACTGAAAACAAGACACAAGCACTCACACACATTTGTATGTAGGCAAATTCTCATCTGCTTTCTTCTAAAAGTGCACTTCCATACACAAGTGTGTGCGTATCTAAACACACACACAGACACGCACACACATTTGGGCAGTATGACAACAGGAAAGATAAGAAGGACCAATCTTTTGTGTTTGAGCCCACACAGAAAACGAAGCAGTACACGTGAGAGTACATCACTGCTGGGTGCGTGTGTGTGTCCTTGCATTATCTACTGCCTGTTGGTGCTGGTGTTTAAGTGCTGCTGAGAAAGGAAGAAAGAAAAATGGGAGAGAGGGGGAGGTGCGGTGAGAAGAGATAGAGCGAAGGAGTAACGGCAGAGAGGGAGGAGAAAGCAAGCTTGGGGAATAGGGGAGGAGAGAAGTCCTGTATCTCCAGAGTCTCCTTCCACAGCCGAGGGGCAGTGACACAGCAGCAGCTGCTTCTGCTTTTCCGAGCCAGAGTAACAGTCATACGGAGCTGAATTTATCCCCCCAGCAACATCTACCAGCAGCCACTATGGACTAATCAGTCTGCCAGTCCTGGCTCCAGTCTAGCTCAGGGTGTCTGACTTTTCCCTTCGTCAGGCTTGATCTGTATTGATGATGATATACACAATAGTTACTGCACTCGGTGGGCTGAAACGTACAACACACAGGCAATAATGTCTTACAGACGGGTCAGGTGGCCCCATACAGCAGGGTTAATTCCTTGCCATGGTGGCTATCCTCCTGCACCTCACAAACCCAGTGAATTTGTAGAGGGCTGGCAAAGGCCAGCAAGTGACAAACGAGAGGGGAATACAGAGAGCTGCAGAAGAGAGTATGAGCCTTGTTGGCTTGCAGTTGTTTGTGTGCACATGTGTGTGAACTGTGTGATTGTGTGATAATTAAATCACGCGAGCCTCTGTTTTGTAGCATTGTGCACGGAGCCTAGGTTAGCTTGGGTGCTGACTCTGTAGGCCAGACTTGATTACAAGAAAAAAACCCACAAACTGTAATTACGCACAATCACACCTGCACAGCACTGCCAGCTTTACAAAGGTTGTCCAAACAATGTTCTCTACAGGAACAGTTTAAAATTACTAATAAGGATGCTTAGAGGACGATCCACTGGTGTTCCCTTATTATCTACTGTTTGTATTTGGTTTGGACACCGCCTTAGCCAATATAACCCTGACTGGTTTTGTCCAGGAGCAAATAAACAACAGAACAGCAGGAGACTGTCAGCAAAATATGTTGTGGCTATTATGAGAATATTTTTATGTCTCCAGTGGCGTGAAATCTTTCGCATGTGCACTTCTTGCCCATTGTCCAACTTAAACAACACCATAATGAGCGGGCAGCATATAGCTGTCCAAACAGACATATGGTGCCACGTAATTGAAAACATACACACAGAAACACACAGCTGCACATATTCACACTTGATGACATCTACACAAAGGGTGACACTTTGCACAATAAAGAAATAGACGCACATAACGAGGCCCTTGATGTACACCACAAGCTGTGTTTGGCAGCTTTTCAGACATTTTTTTTGTTTGTTTGTTTTTCCAGATGATCTCAATTCAGTTTGCTTCTTAACCAGCAATGGCAGACAAGTCAACCAGAAAGGCAAGCCTCCTTGTCATCCTGGTACACTGATCTGTCACTCACTTGCTAACAGCCCTCCAACCCAAATGAAAAATGTCTTAAATGTTATTATTAATGTTTGCCATTCTTTTGCAATGTGATGTAAAATTCTATTGCTAAGTACAGAAAAACTTCATCATCTTTAGTGTGAACCTATAAATGAGAAAAAAAATGAGGTAAAAGCTGACATAAACTATCTTACAATTGGTGCAGCGTAATACTTTTTAACATAGTTTGTCAGTGGAAATCAACTGCAGCAAATGTAGCATGTATTGGCCAACTTGTATAGCCTGTATATGAAAGATGTACATAGCAACATTTTCAAATTTGTTTTTTAGAGCCTAAACTGACAAAATTTGGATGTTAAGATGAATATTAACACTAACCAACTTGTTAAGTAGACTTAACATCCATTAAGCACTTAACATCCATTAACAGTATAGGTGCATCCCACAAACAGAAACAAATGCTGATTATGATAAATGGCGCAGACTAAGATGATAACAAAATTGGAGTGTTTGAAAGTAGAGCATATACTTCTTGGATGGGCTCTACTTCACAGCAGGACGTATTATCTGCCAGATAACTGCTCCAAAAGACACCAACACAAAGAAAAATAACAAACAGAGGTCCAGTTCAGTGACTTGAATTTGTAGAGGCGTGGCACAGCAAACAGCTGCCGCCTGTGTAGGCACACCTGCCAGCCAAAGAGACAACACTCCTAGTTTTTATCTTTAGCAAAATCCAAATGAGATTTGGATATCTTGCTGGGGGAATGAAACTACAGGGACTGATTTCATGGCCGAAGTCTATAGGGACTCCTCAAGTGGCCTCTTCAGGAACTGCACTTTTTGTCACTTCAGCGTTAGCTTCATTTTTCAGCACTTGAAGTTGCAGCTTGAGTGAAAACTATTTCAGTTAACCAAGCTTGTGGAATAGATTATAGGGGTTTTTAAATGCTTTATATACAGAATGATAGCATAGGTTTCAGGTGAGCAGTGCGGCAGCAAATAGTGAGCAGACCACTGACAGCTTAAGTACACCGCCATGATTGAAAGGGCGCATTCGATATACCCTGCTGTTAGGGGAGTATGTCATGTGGGTGTGAAGGAGGATCAACTTGGCTGTTTGAATTACCGGGCAGCTTTTTCACGTAGCTCCAGGTTTGTTTGTTTTTTAGCTAATAAAAAGTGATGCCTTACTGATACTCTACACATTATTTACCGACTCTTAATCTTAAATGGAAGCGTCTGCTATTTTTCTCATTCCTGTTCTTTGCATTCATCACCCATCTGTAACCCTCACTAGTGTACTAACAGAACTCCAAAATGTGAGAAATACCATAATGTCTTCTCACTTCTCTACTTAAACCTTTCCTGCCTTTAGTAATGCTAAATTAAAAGCAGCACCGAGTGAGTCATGGTTCTTGAAATCATATCCCCACTGACACTTCGCTGTCACTCGTAGAATCCTCTTTACTCACAAATGCAAACATGCACTGTCACACACACAGACATAAACCAACATGAGTTTAAAAATAAACACACGTACACTGCAAAACACACACTCAAGACTAATCCAGACATACAGTATTCACATA
The DNA here is from genome assembly GCA_015108175.1 of Pelvicachromis taeniatus. Taxonomy (NCBI): domain Eukaryota; kingdom Metazoa; phylum Chordata; class Actinopteri; order Cichliformes; family Cichlidae; genus Pelvicachromis; species Pelvicachromis taeniatus. Next base: position 19,076 of record VURO01006597.1, read on the forward strand.
CTGCGCATTCACAAATCAGAAGAAATCCACTCATCTAGAAAATACACACATGCAAAGAAATAGACACACACCGTCTGGTCAGGTGTGCCCACTTGCAGTAATAACATAATAAGATGGAAATGCGAAACGAAATTGAAATGTGGACAAACATGGAATATTGCTGTTTATTTCCCTTCCAACGGTATTACACAGCAGAAACTGGAGCACTGCTGTGACACCCTCGTTATCCATGGACGTGTGTATGTGGCCAAATGCATTCACAGCCAAACACACATGCTGACAGATTAATGTGAATCCTTGTTTTGCTGACAGTCCGAGCATTTAAACGAGCGAGGTTGTGCATGTTGTAAGCTGTTTCCTATAAGAGCCCTGAAAAATGTAAAAATGGAACATGCTTACAGACGCGCACTTCCTGTCTCTACCTCCTGTCAAGATAAAGCCATAGAGAGGTCTGCATGAAAATGTGAAAATGGGTTTACTCTCCTACTTAAAATCATCATAAAGGAAACAGTCTCTGTGGGATAATATAGCATATTAATGTTTATGGACACTTAAATCCTCTAGAGCCTCTAGCTACAGCACATTACCTTGTTCTCTTCATCTTTGTATGTGATTCAGCTTTGGCCCGTGCACCTCAGAGAACATATATATGCAGCTGCAGAGCAACAATAACATGCATGAATTAGAAATGAGGTTGACACAGAGATGTAACACATCTTCTGGGTTTCATTCTGCAGCACTCCCCTTATATTGCGGCAAGTAACTATGACTGTAGGATAGGTAAGGTTAGAGATAGATATTTATATAGAGGAAAATAATCTTAAAAAGAGGGGAAAGCATGTATTTATGCACAATAGTTCATTTCAGGATCAGAACATATTCATAATAAACTAGCCATGAGTGTTTGTGGTAGATACTGTGCACTCAGTCTGTAAAACTATAATCAAGGACTCAGAGCAAAAGCACTGCATTTCGCTCAGCTCTTCATCAGGCTCATGGATAAAGGAACACTACTTTTAGGTTGGTTACAAGGATATCTGGACATAATACATTTAAACCAAACTACTTTTTCATATTCTTTGTGCCCCTTGAAGTCATGAAAGATTATATTTTAACTTATGCACACAAAGTGTGCACAGGTTTTAGAAATGTCTTTAAGCACATACTGAGTTCTGAAGAAATACGTATTTCCCTATTCATTTTTTTCCCAAAAGAAAAAAAAAACCTCACTCTTATTCCATCCTGAGGCTCGAGAAATTAAAATTTAAATAGAGACATGCATTCATGTCTGAAACTAAAAAACTTTACAGATTTAATAAAGTATGAAGTATACGTTTAGAAAGTATACAGAGACTTTTCTACTGAGCCTGGCACAACGACTGTGTTATTTGTAAAACACAGCAACATTTTGGAAATGGGATGCAAACTGCAGTTTCTCTTCTAAAAAAACAGACATGCCCCCAACATCCACTCTGCTCCCCTGAGGTCTTGTAGCTGTAAACAACATTAGTACTTCCACCTCTGCTCCTGGGAAAGCCTGATAATTATTTACACTTCACATATACACATTATTACCCAAACCACAATCTGTTCTTGGCCATTGTTGACCATACTTAACCATATATTTTAACAAATCTCTCTACATCCACCCAGATTAAATGTATTCTGTGGTTAGAACGTAAGCTGCAGACATCAAGGCATGCACCTAAAAAAGACAAGATTCTCTTCACCACAGGCCAGGCCACTCCACTTGAGCTGATTGATTTCCCATCAGTTCTATATCCCTGATAACTGCATGCCTGGAGGGCTGCAATGGCTCCAATATTTCACTTCTATATACCCGCACAATCACACTCTCCTTAAAGCATTCAGTGCGCAAGCATGTGTATATGCAGGCGTGGGTGGGTATATGGGTGGCAGTAAAAATGTAGGTGTGCTGTGGGTGCTGTTGTGTGAGGGGAACAGTACTACCTGCTAGTTACATGGTGACACTTGTGGTAATGACATGCCAAACATTTCTGCATATACATAGGACAAGAGGGAGATTTGCATTCTGCTCCTGCTGCAGGTCCCTTTATTTTATTTATTTATTTTTTGTCAACAATCCTCCACTGGAGCAAATTAGTGAGCTGTGAGCAAAAAAAACAAACATCCGCAGTCAAAGCAAAGATTAAAAAAATAAATAACTAAAATAACCACCATACAGATGGTGCAGGTGGAATTTTATGCTACCACAACAAACCTTGGAGTGATTGGTTAAAAATTCACATGGGTACATTTGTTTTCTCCTCCAGCCACACTCTGAGATTTGAAGTCTTTGATTTATAAACGTCCAGTGTAGCTGCTTTATGAGATGCTGAGCAGATTGCCAAATTGCCCTCTAACAGAGAAAGTGCCATTTAGGGTGGCAGTGATTTTTTTTAAAGGCTGGATCTAATCATATCTTGGTTCTAGCGGTGTTAAAGTGTGGTACAGACAGAAAGATAAAGTTCTTATCTTCCATTCAGGGCAATTTGCTTCTCTGTTGGAATAACAGCTGTTATTTAGCTCTAGCTGTGACCCTTACCTAGTTACCTTTGCAATTTGTATTCTTCCCGGTCTTGGTCTTTTTCTCTGTGCATAACATTATGTCTGAGGATGGTGCAGACAAAACGTTTAAAACAGGATCATTTAAATCCGCTTTTTCTAGAGTGTGAAATACTAGCTGGTTTCTATCAGATAAATCTCTGAATATACTCCATACTCCCCCCATCGCACAGTTCTTTAAGCCAGGTTTAGATAAAAGCTTGACTAACACTTAAAAACCAAATGATTTTTCTGGGTCCTCTGGGAAAACCAACAACTGTTAATTGAAATGGCTAAATGTGTGAACACTTCCCCCTTGCCTAATATTGACACCCACTGGTTTGTGTTTTCAAGAAAATCTGAAAAAAAGCTTCCAAGTACAACAAATGATGGATATTTACTCAGGATTTTCCTCTGTGTACTATGCAAACTTTTATATTTTACAGTAGTTCAGGCTGTAGTTTTGTGCTATGTTTGTGTGTGGGTCGTGTGGTGATTAGAGAGTTAGGAAAGCAAGCCTGGAAAGTGGTGCCAGTATTTTTCCAACTGCTGTGCTTACATTAGCATAGATCACACAGCAATCCATAATACATGGATCGTTAACAAGGTTGGTATTTTTGATCCATAATTAAGGAGTATATATTCAAAGGGTTTTTCAGGGTTAAACACATGATGGCTGCATGCTGCGTTTCCCCTCTGTCTCTCCCAGGCCACGTTATTGTACAGTATTGTAGCTATTGATTCACTGTGACATTTGGCTATTGATTGGAGTGGGTGCCATTATGTCAGTGAGATTATAGCCCTCCGAAGCACAGCAATTGTGGAGTGGAAAACCAGTGGCAGGGAACCTGTGAGACGAGCTGTGGTGCTCACTGCATCAGATGCAATAGCAGCTGGGTTTCAGCTAATGACACCGAGCACAGCACAGCAAAGCAAAGCACAACACAGAACCACACAGTTTAGCGTAGCACGCCTTGCCCAGTGGAGCCTAGCACAGGAAAGTCAGAACACTCTCATGAATCCTGTTTCTATCTCTGCAACGGGACCTAAAGGAACACACCGTGGAGGGAATAACCACACTCCTGTGGACACACAGATTTTACACTGATGAGGCTCATAGTGGCCCAGTACTCTGTGTGACAATCATTGCTTCCAGACTGTCTTCTGCTGACCATTCAAATTGCCCACAACTCACCATGTGGCAGGGTGAGGGGGAGAGGATTTCGATTAGGAAGGGGGAGTGATGTGGAGTGAGGAGGGTGAGTGGGTGTTCACTGCCTCTGCCTGTTCAGTGGCCTTCAGATTGGCCCATCATGTATTTATAGCAATATGGGATCTAATTGCATTTCTAGCAAAGGCCTGAATTTTAAGAGACTCCACAAATGGAATTCCAGGCATGCAGAAACATGATCCACTGTGCAATGAGCATGTAAAATGCATACCCATGAAAAGCAATGCAGTTCTGCAATCTATGTAATGCAAAAAAAAGAAATAAAAAAAAAGAAAAATCCAAAGCAAAGCCCATCAACAAGCTCTGTTGTGGATGATGTTGTGGACTCCCAACTGCTGACCCTAAGGCTGTGGTTGTGCCTTGCCATGTTTCTCAATGAGGCATGGTTTGAGACAGTGCCCCAGTTGAGAGGTAACCCTCTGGGTGGCAAATGAATGTTAAACTGGCACTGCTTTCATGGTACAAGAAAATGAAATGCCTCAGGACAACTGCCCTGAACTCGGAGCATCTCATGTTCACTGCAGCCACTGCAATTGCAAACAAAATAAATGCAGTTTACAGAGACGTAAAAGGCAATTCTGGGGTGTGCCCTCTGTAGGGCCACTATTAAAATTCAAATTCATGGTCTGTTTATTGGATAATAAATTGAGCATGAAAGATTAATTTGCATTTAATTCATCATCCCAATGATATAGAGCAGCAATTTCTATACAGTGGTGCCCAGAGCTTAATAACCCAGAGGCAACACTGGCATATCAATATGTGCTTTCTTTCTTTCAAGGACACGGGAGTGGAGCCCCGTGGCAACATCTCCGCTGTGATTCACACTTCTTGCTTCCTCCCACTTAATTCTTGTCACTCAGAGTCTAAGCCGACATATCAGACACACTTAACGCACTGCCGAGAGTTATCACACATTCAGTGTAATCAAAATCCTAATGAACATCATTAAAATCAAGGCTTTAAAAACTGAGGCTTACATCACTGTGGGTTTACACGCAGTCAGAGCCTTTGCATGTGTGTGAGAGTGTGTCTGAAGGGCTATCAGAGCCTGTTGGAGTGCCGCAGGCAAATTTTTTTTTTTTTTTTTCAAAAAGCAACCAAAAACCACGGGGGTCACCTCTTATTCAAAGCAGCCCTGACACGGGCATTTTTCTTCTTTTACATTTTGAAAGCTAATTTCTTCGCGCAAAAGAGCTGCAGCTGACAGATCAAGCAATGCATGGAGTGAACAAGCTGGGTGGTCACATCAAGTTTAAGCACCAGTCTGGAAACCAAAAGGTCACGTGGTTAATCCCAGCAATAGCTAATGTGCTGCTTAGATTAAGAGTGCATTAAAAAAAAAGAAGAGGAAACTTTTAATGTGACAATATTTGCTAATACTTGAAGCATTATTTAAAGGCCTGTGGGTTTTACTCATGAGTGGGGTAATGATTAAAATGTTTATTGTTTTAATCTAGGCGTGAGAAGGCTTATGAAAAAGGCCTTTTAGTCTCAGCTCCACATACAG
>VURO01006597.1:27476-48247 GCA_015108175.1 Pelvicachromis taeniatus
CTACTTAATTTTTTTCCCCTTTTTTTTTTTTTCTTTTCTTTTTTTTTTTTTTTTTGCTTGTCTAGTTTTTGCATCAGTTTGCAGTCAGCACAGCTTGCTTTCTGTCTTTCACCTCAACTAAATTAAACTCATTGCCAGACACTTTATTATTTACACTTTGCTACCCGGCATGATGTCCTGCTGCTGTAGCCCATCTGCTTCACGATTGAATGTCTCATTGGCCATGTTCGTCTGCAAATCTTGGTTGTAAAAAAAATCTTTGGGTTACTTTTGCCTTCCTATCAGCTCAAACTAGTCTGGACATTCCCTACTGACATGTGACATCGACAAGGTATTTTCACCAGTGAGAGAATCGGTGCTCACTGGATTTTTTTCTTTTTTTCAGACCATTCTCTGTAAAGCCTAGAGATTCTTGTGTGGGAAAATCCCAGTAGATCAGCAGTTTCTGAATTACCGAGACCAGTCTGTCTGGCACCAACAACACTTAGATGTTCAAGTCACTTAAATCACCTTTCATTCCCATTCTGATGCTCAGTGTGATCTTTAGCAGGTCATCTTCCCTGTGTCTGCATGCTTAAATGCATTGTGTTGCTGCCAGCCAATTGCCAGAGTCATTAGGATGCATTTTCTGGATTTTCTGGGAACCACGACTATCTACTCACCCTTCCAATGTATTTTGCTGTGTTTCACTGATTAAGTAGAAGCTATGAACCAGACGTAGAAGGATCAAAGCCATTAAGATCCGCTGGGATCCATGGATATCTCCCCCAAATTTTATGGCGATTAACCAAAAACTACAAAGGTCAACTTCAAAGTGGTGTTAAGATAAAACATCATGCGGTTTCACATCCTCTGGGGTCCATGATTGTTTGCTAAAATGAAAAAATACATCTGAGTCACAGTGGCTGACAAGCTGAGTTTGATCCATAGAGCCATGCAGGTGAAAAATTTTAACCACGATTTAGTCACTAAAATAACTCTTAATAGCAGACAACGATATGAGACAAGAAGTAAATTACATAACACCATCAGATAAAATGAAAAGTTCACAGCTGAGTTAGTTGGATGCATTAGCAGGTGTCCGTTAGCAATATCAGAGTTGGAATGAGATTGCCTGTGTCCAAACATTTATGTCCTCTCCACTGAGTTGACACAGCATAATATCAGGCACTTAACTGTTCAAAAGAATAAGGCCACTAACTCCATATCAGCTAACACAGATATAGTGTAGCTGGCATATGGATAAAGATGCCTTCAAGAACAATTGAAGTCCAGATTGAGGTGTCATATAATATTACAGGGCGCGCTTGTGAGGGTTGCAACAGGAATATTGTAATGTTTTTTTTTATCAGGGATTTGGCTGTCCCCGTCTTTGTGGAGGAGAGCTTTCTGCTCTGTCTCATTAGATTTCAAAACCACATCCATATAGAGTGACTTTGCACAGCTACTTAAAATCAAGTAGGCAGAGAAAAACCCTCCTGCAGTCACTCGTCATTTTAAAGTTATTCAGAACTCACACATACCGGCATCACACTGAAAGTAATTTTCAGTGATTAGGGTTTTCATAAGCCAATCAGTGCCGATTAGACTCGGGTATAAAGGGAGATGTGAGGTGACTGGCTGAGTAAGCTTTGATGGACGAGATCAGAAGGTTATTCCTCATCCCGAGTCAAAGTGAATGTAGGATGAGGTGTGTTAAATATTGAGGATCCCCCACCGCCCCCTCTTTCAACAGTTAGATCCCAAGCTCCAACTTCAACGTTATGTAATGTTTTTTTTCCTCGTGTTTTTTGAGGTGTGGGAAAGATTGTAAACCAGCTGCTAAGGAGGGGTAGTTGACTGTGCGATGCTTGGTTTCATCATCCGGGCGTGAGTACTATAAAGTCCACTGACTGTAGCTACCTGTGTGACTGCAGAAGAATTCCAAGTGCCGCAGATAATCATTTGATACAAATAGCTATTCTTTACTTAGCAGTCCCTCAACGAAAGCCACAGTCAGATCACAGCCCTTTAAAAACCCACCAGAGCCTTTTTGTATGCAAATAAGTTCAGAACATTATATACTACACTAAAAAGTCCCATTATATTCTCCTTTACTACCAGTTAGTCATCATGGACTTCTATAATTATCATCACGATATGGAGTACAAATACAAATTTTTTTAAACATTGTAACATATTATCTGGGATGTCTTGGTTTTACAGGGACGCGTACAAATAACCACTAAAACTGTGGGTGTACACTTTATAATACTTTATAATACTTCAGAATTACAATAAAGATTAGAATATCTGTACCACTGTAAAGCCAATCTCAGCTCCACATCAAAATACAAATAAAGCAGGAGGCACAATGATAAGACACAACACTGTAGGTCATTTCACAATGTAGTGACCTGTGTTTGATAGAGTTGTAGCAGGTAATTATGGCAGGGATGTGTCTCTTTAGACTACATCAGTGTCGTATTTGTGATTAGCGACTGAATGTGAACCTTACAAAAGAACTAGTGCTGACAATTCTTCTTATTATTGCAGCTGAATGTGGAAAGGAACAAAATAAAGCCTCTGAAGAAAGCCGTTGAAAGGAGTATTTATTAAAACTGCTCAAAGTATTGCATTCGCTTGGGCCTCTAATCTATACTTTAATAATAACAATGTGTCTAACAACAGTGAAAAAATAATCACCTATCTGCCCCAATATGGGAAATTGTCTCCCTTTGAAAATGATATTATTAGCACATTGGACTATTGTAATAAATGCTTCATTGTGTAAACTCTTTTGCTGTAACCGTGGCTGTAACTATACTTTATGTACTATAGCATAGCAGACGTTTCAGGTTTTCATTATCATGAGCAACCTGATGCTTGTGGGGTTTTAGTTTGGTATTTTATTTTTATTGTATGAATGGAGCTGATACACTAGAATGCTAAAAGTACTCACTTGTCTGCCTTCACATACATTTGAACTTGAATGGCATCCCATTCTTAATCCATAGGGTTATATATGATGGCAATCCATCCTTTTGCAGCTATAACAGCTTCAATTCTTCTGGGAAGGCTTTACACAAAGTCCAGCAGTGTGTTTATGGAAACGTCAGACTCATTTGCGAGGTCAAACACTGATGTTGGATGAGAAGGCCCAGCTCACACTTTCCACTCTAATTCATGCCGAAGGTGTCCAATTGGGTTAAGGTCAGGACTCTGTGCAGGCGATACTAAACTTGTTCATCCATGTCTTTACGGGCCTTGCTTTGTGCACAGTCATGATGGAACAGGATGGGTCCATTCCCAAATTGTTTGTACAAAGTTGAGAGCATGAAATTGTCCAAAATGTCTTGGTATGCTGAAGCTTTAAGAGCTTTTGTCACGGACCTGGGTCAGTGACCCAGTGTTTTGATTTGTTTTATTATTATTCATCTGTGACTTCATTAAGGTTTATGATTACTAGTGTTTTGGTTTCTGCTTTGTGTTTCTAGTACTTTAGGTTTTCTTTGTTCTGTTGATACTAGTTCTTAGGGTTTGTTCTTGTGCCCTCGTGTTTAGTATAGGTTGAGTTCAGTCTTCATGTTTATGATCTTGTTCCCCTGGTCAGTTGTGTCTCTTGTCATTCCTGTCCTTGGTTCTGTTCCCAGTCTAGTTTCCACCTTAGCATTTGAAGTTTTGGTTTGTTTTTGTAAATGTTTATTATTTTAAGAGTTTTCAGTTTAGGGCGTTCATCTTGCCTGTCACACAGCACCACCACGACAGCTTTTTTCACTGGAACCATAGGACCGAGAACAAACCCTGAGAAAAACCCACCAAACTTGGCAAAATGCAGTCAGACATGTAAGTTCTCCTGCAAACTGCCAAACCCAGACCTGTCCATCTGATTGCCATATGGACAAATAATAAATCACTCCAGAGAATATGTCTCCACTGCATGTGTAAAGTGCTATGTACTATGTGCTTCAGGATCCATTGATTCCGCTCTGCCATTTTACTTGGGCTACCACTTTGTGGCTGTTTTTCCAATCACTTCCACGTTGTCACAATACCATTAACAGTTGACTCGGACTATTAAGTAGCAAGTAAATTTCACGACTGGACTTGTTGCACAGCTGCCATCTGATCACAGTACCACATCGGAATTCACTGAGCTCCTGAGACCCATTCTTTCACAAATCTTGGTAGAAGCAGTCTGCATGTTTAGGTGCTTGGTTGTATACATCTGCAGCCATGGATGTGATTAGAACACCTGAATGCAATGATTTGGTTGGATGAGGGAATACTTTTGAGCATTATAGTGTAACACTGCCTATGTTGATTTTGCCCATAAATTCTTTACCCTCTTCCTTTCTTTCTTTCTTTGTTGCTGTTTCCTTTATGAGTTGCCAAAATGGATCATCTGCCTCCACATCATCCTATCCCTGTCATCCTCCTGTATCACACCAACCCTCTGCATGTCCTCCTTCACCACATCCATTACATCCTTCTCTGTGGTCTTCCTCTTTCTTTGTTTCTAAAGCTCTCAGCCTGAGATTTCACTCTGATGTACTGATTTTTGGTCATTCCCAATAAAAATGTTAACATCTTCAGTTCCGCCACATGCATTATTGTCAGCACTACCGTCTCCAAATCATACACCACAGGAGGTCTTGCGACCATGTGATAATCATTCCCTTTCACTCTTGCTGTTATCCCTCTGTAACAAATCACTCCTAAGATTCACCTCCATCCACTCCACCACGCCTACTCTTTCTTATTCACCTCTCTTGCTTTGGGTGGATGCACCCCAGGTATTTAAACTCATCAAGCTTCACCACCTCTACTCCTTGCAGCTTCACAGTTACGCCCGTCTCCTTCTCATTCGCACACATGTATTCAGTCTTGCTTCTATTGATTTTCATTCCTCTTTTCTCCAGAGCATATCTCCACCTCTCCAGCTTCTTTTTTTTTTTTTTACCTGCTCCCTACTTTCACTTCAGATCACAATTTTGTCTGTTAACATCATAGCCCACTGAGACTCCTGCCTGACTTCATCCACGTTATCAACTTGTCTATCGCCACAGCAAACAAGAACAGGCTTACAGCCAAATTCCATAATTCTGATCAGTTTGTCAGCACAGCTGCTTTATTATCCCTGAGCACGGTGTAGAAACACAATCAAAAAATCACGGCTCAAGCGTGTAAAAGCTTAACCGTCATGAATTTGATGTCATTGTTTTGTAATGTGCAACTGTCGGTAAGACATGCCAGCACTGATGAAAGGGACAGATAAAGTTAAGAGACGTACAAATCCAGAGGCTTTGAACATTTAACTGAAAGTGGTTGTCGATTTCCATCCTCGTTTATAAATGGTTTGTGTTTTGTGCATTCTTGTTGCGTTCAGTCTTTTTTTTTTTTTAAACAGCATTTAATACAGATATATAAATGAACATAAAAAATGACCAAAAGCAAAATGTATCATATTTTATTAGCTTGTTATGTGCCTTGTATACAAAAGGTAAAAAATTATGAAGATTAGTGAATTAAGAATGTAAAGTAGCACAAAGTACGGATGCATCAATTAAGTAAAGTGCATCTTAATTGTGTTCAAGTACACAAGTGAGAAAATGCATTGTTGCATTCTAACAGTTCCTGGCATTTGAGGGTAAACATACTAATAAAATATCTGTATCATTATTAATCAGGAAGCACTGCACTGTTGAACTAGATGAAAATAAATCTGTTGTCCCTTATAGAAGCCTTGGCTCAGCCTCACTGAGGTAAGTATGTGGGCGTTTCAGTTTCTTCTGCCAGACAGCAAAAAGCAGCAGTTTCCGTGTAACTAGATATTTTGGTACGCGCCCCTCATATGCCAAAAAGTTTGCAAATAGCTGCAAAGTAGACCACTTTTTTTTTTCTCTTTTTAAATTCTTGAAGGCTCAATGCCCATACAATTAAGATTTCAATAATGCACTCTCTTGGAACTTTGTCAGCTTTGTCAACTTTGAATTGAAAAAGCATTCTGTGCAACTTATACCTTGAAATGATTTTTGCCTTTTCTATAATTCAAACGTTCTTTAACACTGATAATTGGGTTCAGCCATGCAGCCCCACATCTTAACACATCTATTGATTTCAGTTAGCAATTTATTTTGCTGGTAAATTAGACATGTGTTAATTCTGACTAGCATAAAAAAAGATGTGATTACCTTAATGGAAAGGAACTAAAAGAAAATGTCTCCTTTTGAAATCAGGACTTGATGTTATTAAGGGTCTTTTTTCACATTTATTCAAATAAAATGAGCCTACTTAAGTCTCAGAATTACAGTAGACGAGTATTAATAATAAGAGTAATAGTAGTGATTTTTATGGAGCCGTTGTCGTGTTGCGAAAATTAAACATTTGATGACTTTTTGCCGCTTGGCTGCAGACGTTTTTGTCCTGTCACCGTCATCTTCATTCATATTCACAAGGAAGGGGAAAGCGTTTTAGTCTTTGAACAGTTGTTTAATTTATTGCCAAAACACAGACATAATTATGACATCTTAATTAAAGGGACCAAATAAAAGACTCTCCTTCCAGCACAGGCCTTTCCCCCCAGGTTGTTATCTCTGCTTGCATTTCTGTCTCTGCAGCAAAGTAACTGTACAAACGCTGCAGTCCCTGCTTTTTTTGTTTCACTCTTACATTCTTTCAGCAATCTTGAGTCCTGCAGCAAATGTGCACTTTTAACGCTTGATGTGCATGCTGCGACAGCTGCGAGTGACCGTCCAGTGACCACAGGCGTTGATGCTACGGTCTCCTCTGGCCTGGCCTAAATTTACTTGGGCTTGGAACTTAGGTTGCGCCCCCGGGAGCCAAACAGAAACTGGTGTAAATGAGGTTAGAGATTCAGTCAGTGCGTTTGTGTGGCCGGCAGCTAGCTCCACAGTTCCAGCCTCTACCCATCTGCCACTGACCCTTGTTTTGCCAAAAGACCAATTGAGGTTTGAAGCTGCCAGATTAGACTGTGGTGACATAATGATTTTGTCCCACATAAGGGTGATTTGACATGCTCTGCTTGCCTGTCTGTTGCTTGCAGGCTTTTCTCCTCAAATCCAGCACTCTGCCTCTGCCTCATTACTGTCAAACACATCAGGAGATTGTTCCTCTGTTTGGTTCACATTAATATACGTGTGTATGTGCAAGCCACCACAAAAGTCTTTATCAGTGCTGTGTGTCACATAGTCTATTTTAATGCCCCTCTTATTGGGAGTCTATTTGTTCTCATCTGCATGACTTCTACTTGCTATCCATTATTCATGTTTTCTCCACACACAACTTGCTTATTCTCGCTTTCAGGCTTTTTCCTCATGTTATTATCCCCCCCCCCCCCAGCTTCCCTTCTGTGTTTGCTCTGAGCTGTGCTTTGATGTCACCGCGCCTGCCCAGCCCTGCACAGCTGTCTGGACCAGGTGAGTTGGGATTTATTCAGATTTTCTTAAGATTTAAGAAGTTTAAATTCAGTTGAAGTTAAACACTTTTTCATGTGAAATGTTCTCTATACATGCAGAACACAGAGAAGAGTCAAATAAAATATTTAATCACTAAAAAAAAAAAAAGTTCAAATGGAAAGCAAAGAAACCTTGAACTCTCACTTTTAACTTTTTCACAGGTGTTGATATTTTAGCTTCTGGCTCATTGAAATCAATATGTACACTAAACCTCACTGAGGGTTATATGCCTCAGCAGAGCCCATGTGACTGAGGATGCCTAACGCAGCACAGTGAGATGAAGCTTTAGTGATCTGCATGGAAAGAATGGGCAGTGTAGTGTAACAAAAGTGTAGAAATATAGCAATGCAGTGTAAGTAAAGAGCAGGGGGCTGCAGTGTTCTGCTTTTTGCTTTTCACAAATACATAATGCACACGAGTACACACTCTCACGCATATTAATGCTCGTATACAACATAGGGAATGTAGATTTGTGCTGAACACAGACCTTTACACGTTCAGATTTGCATGTCCATGCAATGCATTTTTTACATCTCATTTTCACCTCTACCTGAACCTTTCATGTTCTTTATCCTTTTGCAATATGACAGCAGTAATCAAGGATGAGAGATAAGGAGGAGACGAACAGAGAAAGAGTAAATCCTTCCAGGTGCCAAGTGGCAGTAGGTTAGCTGTGGTGTGTGCGGGCTGCGGAAACATGCCTCTCTTATCCTCTCCTTCCTTCCATATATACCTCATCCTGCCACAACCCTCCCCCCATCCTCGGCCTTGTGCATCTCCTTGCGGCTCACTTTCATCTGCACTGCACTATAAACAGATCTTCTTACCATTTCAAAGCTCATACTTGTAACGTCGCCTCTCTGGTGCCTCCCATCTGCAGTGGCGTTGGGCCAGGGCAGCAACACGCTGTATGTACAGCAGGATGGGGCCTGAGTGCACAGGTGGTGCGATTTGGCCATTGGTAAAGTGTGTAAAAAGGGGGATGATAAAGTGCCAGAGCTAAAGACAGAAATGGTCAAAGAGCATTATTCTGTATACACTGTAGTACAGCAGGTTAACAGTGAGGTGGATATGGGCAAGCACACCGTCTGACACATGCATCCTTGGCTTCCTTGTAGTCAGGGAATGTGTAAACGTGGGTTTCAGTGGAATGCACAAGAAGGTGACTGCATGTCATTAGGTGTGTGTTAGTGCATTTGTGTTTGTATTCATTAGGCAGGCATTTGGCATTTAGAAGCCAAATGTGTGTGTGTGTGTGTGTGTGTGTGCGTGCGTGCGTGCGTGCGTGCGTGCATGCGCGCCTGTGTGTACACTGATATGCGAGTGGAGGTGGTGAAGAGCATTAAAAGCCTGCCTGGCACTCTGTGTGGAGAGACAGGGGGCCCGTTCCAGGATAAAACTAGACTTAGATCAGCATGTTGAGTGTTTTTTTTTGTTGTTGTATTTTTTGGCAGAATTAGCTCTCTAAAAATAATTTGCATATTGATTGTGTATCTGATAAAGCGGAATATAAAAGGCAGCGTTGTTTATTACAGCCAAGGGACTGATATTTAGCTCTCGTGGCACATATGGCTTCATGAATATGAATCCTTTGTTGCGAAACCAACTTTGGCTGAGTAAATTTGACAGCTTACCAACTTTAATCCTTATTCATATTTATGGCCTTGTTGTTTCATGTTCTTTTAATTTATTTCCTATATACATGCTGTGGCAAGATAAGGATATCCTGCCCTGTGCTAATATAGCAAATGAAATTGAATTGCAGGGATGAACTGAATGGAAGTATAGGATGGCAGTGAGGGAGGGAAACAGTGGGGTTGGGATAGGCTGCGATTAGGACAAGTGAATGTGGGTGGGTTGGGCGGGGGGTAAAAAGAGAGGGATTAGTAGGAGGGAGAGAGAAAGAGAAAGCATATTGCTGTGCCAGGTGAGCGGTGAGGTGAGCCAAAGCTTTCAGAGATTATAACAGACTGCCCACAGGTCAATCAGAGGAACACGTTGTTAGAAAACGGGAGGCTTTTCACCACCCGCAGCTCGATCGCCATAGTGACCCATTGTTCGCTTTTGCCTCATTACCTGTTCTTGGATCAGCATGTTCAGAAACAACTTGCTGAGGAGAGAGGGCAGCAGCTGATTGAAGGGATGCTGATAGATGTTGACAGAAGGGTGAGGAACAGAACTGGGGGGGCCTGATTGAGAGGAGGTTAGATGAAAGGAAAGGGGTTGGGCTGAGTCTAATCTTTTGTAGCTGTAAAAGCACAAAAGATGGAGGTCTGGAACAATTCTAGTCAGAAAATGTGGGATTACAAAAGTTCTTTTGCTGAAAGGAGCACTGACTGGCTCCCTGTTTAACAGTGTAACAGTGAATAATCTCACAACCGCCTACTTCTTCTGTTTGAATAGAAGTTATAAAGCCTCGATCTAATATGTAATCTACTAAATTTGAGCTTTTGTACAATAATAGCAACATTATATACAGGAAGCATTTAAAATGACTTGTAAAAATGGACTTTGAGGATAACACCACTGGCCAAGTCCATAGGTTATAATTCATCACACTTGTGTCAGGGAAAATAACTGGCTTCTGAACGTGCTTGTATGTGCATGGCTTGTTGTCAGATTTCATTTGAGCCAGAAACAAGGTTTCCAATTTTGTTTAAATTGATTTCTAATGTCGGACTCTGACCAGAAATATCTGTGTGCAAACATCAGTGTGATATAACAATAAGTACATGACATTTTTGATTCATAGACTTTAAATATGGGTCTCTAACTTATATTTTTCTTTTAACGAAAGACGTAGCTCATCTTTTTCAAAGTAGGAACATTTACAGAACTACAGCGATGTATTTGAGAATGGCTTAAAATAAGTGACAGTATCTTTGTTGTAATGAAGGAACAATGTGCTTAGTTAAAAGCACACTCACCCACTGCATTAGATGCATGCTTTTAACTGCTCAATAATGTAAATACCTAATCAGCAATCACATGGCAGCAACTTAGTGGGCAACTCAGATGACCCACTGAGGTTCAGATTTTGTTTTGGGGCACATTGGGCACCTTAGTTTAAAATGAGAACCATTTACACACCATAGCCTATCTCACTATTGTTGCTGACCATTACGTGTGACCACACTGTACCAATCATCTGATGGGCCACAGCCCACTTATCATTTCAAGCAATGACTTCATTGTATTCAGATGGTCCCCATGATTAAACCACAAATTAATCGTACAGTAATTAATGATTACTGTATAATTAATTTTCTGAAAGCTAAGCACAATTTCACTAGCCACACCGTGTCCCGATTAATCTCAGACCTGTTAAATATAAAAAATCACTTGAATAGAATCTGTTTAACAAATTGAAGTAGGCTAAAAGATCTCAAAAGAAGGGAGCACCTTATTCTCTGCAACCAACAAATCTACAACAACTGTGTAATGCTATAATCTCAATATGGGTCAAAGTCTCTGAGAAATGTCTTGTGTGTGTGTGTGTGTGTGTGTGTGTGTGTGTGTGTGTGTGTGTGTGTGTGTGTGTGTGTGTGTGTATGTATGTATATATATATATATATATATGAAGACTGAGCTCTGCAGCACAGAATGTAATTTATATCAGAGTTCAGCTACACAGACCATTTCTTATAGTTACTGTTGATTTTAGTATTTTCAGGGGATTTGTTGACAGTGACAGCACAATCACTGCCACACTTATCCAGTAGCCTTTGAAGGAACTCATTCACTATTGCAAACATGACTACAGTACAAGTTATATGAGCACATACTAGTGTATATTGTGCTTATTTTATATATATCATCTGTGTTTTTTTTATTAGTCGCATCTGTTAGCAGCTGAGAATATTTCCTTTCATAACCTCGATTACCAAGCAGGCTTGTTATTTAGCAGTGCACCTGCAGTTTGTGCACAGATCATTTAGCTCCTTGCAGCACTCATCTGCTGCCTTTTTTCTAATAACTGAAAGCTTCAGCTAGCTGTCATTTGAGCTAATATGACCCAAATTTAATTCTGATTTATGTTTCCGTCATTTTTTGCCTCTCCTCTGTCAGCGTCTACACCAGTGAGCACTTAATATCAGCAAAAAAATTAAATAAAAAAATACATAAATAAAATGTTAAATCTTGAAAACTGAAATGTCATTAGTAAATCTCACATTAATACACATTTTATTTTCAAGAACAGTGAAGCTGAACTACTAGATCTACTAGCACTTAAAAGGAGCGAGTGCTGAATTCATTCTTTATGTGGCTTAAATTATAGGTATTGAAAATTGATGAGAATTTTTTCAAAGACTAATATTTTATGATTTTTTTAATATTAAAATGTTTCTACTCTTTCTACACTTCTTCATTTAGAAATGGGTTGATTTTGCAGAAGAGTAAAACAACAGTGCAGTTTGAAAACTACACACTGCGGATTAAACCTCCTTTAGAGCGTTTACTTCATATCCTCTGGAGCTTCACACACAGTCTCAGACCACCTGTTTGGTCAACCTCCACTGGTGTGAAGGTGCTGCCAGCTAAGGCCAGACTAAGCAGAAGGTGGGTGAGATATGACTGTCCATCCTGGACCTGCTGTGATCACTGTGCAGTGATGAAATCTTGTGTAATAGGACTCAAACACACGGTTACCTAACCTTAACTAATACTAATTAGCTTTTCCAGGAGGCTTTAATTTCATTTGGATTGATGCTGTTTTGTTAGATTGACACTCAGCCAGTTTGCCAGGAGGTAAAAAAGACTGATTAATAGGCCTTGATGCAATTAGTGTGTGACTTCTGAATGGGCTCTTGAACACACTGCTAAACCCCTAGCACATGACAGGTGAGCCACAAGACTACAGACATTTGTACTTAAATGACTGTCCCATATAAGCTATGCACTAGGTACTGCTGTGCATTTACAAGTATTCATAGATCCTACTTAATTTTTCTTTTTTAAATTTTGCCTCTGTGCACCATCACAGTGGATTTTAAATCCAATAATCAAGATATGATTGAAGTGCTGACTTTTAGTATTCATATAACGGGCTTAACAAAAGTATTGCATTAACTGGATGGAATTAAAAAGAAGTGTCACTGAGCTGGCCTTTCCACTCAGTGACTAAAGGGTTTGGAAGAGCACAGAAGACAGTGCAGTGAAAATTTCAATCCTTGGTTCAGAAAAACCCCTTTTAAACATTCAACCAATTGAAAAGCATGAGGATGTAGGCATGTCATAGCATGTAGCATGGTCTGCAATCCGACATACACAAAGATACAAACTGTGTAAGTGTGAAGAAGTATGGAGAAGGAGAGAATTGGCGCATGATCTGAAGCATAACACATCATCTGTTAAACATGATGAAGGCAGTGTGATGAAATGGGCATGCATGTCTGCAAGTGGAAGTGGAAACAGGCAACGAGTGTTTACTAATAATGTGACCAGCTTGAATTCTGTGGTGTATTCGGCCAAATGCTGCAAAACTTATCAGACAATGATTCACAGTGCAAACAGATACTGGTCTAGAACATATTGCAAAAACAATCCAAGAGTTCCTCAAGTGGGGTTAGGTTAACGTCACTTGAGGGGTTAAATTGCCCATAGGTTGCATGAGTGTGAATGGTTGTCTGTCTCTATGTGTTATCCCTGCAACAGACTGGTTACCTGTCCAGGGTGTACCCTTCCTCTCGCCCTATGGTAGCTGAGATAGGCTCCAACCCCTCACCTGAGCCTCTGAAAACAGGAAACTGTATAAAAATGGGTGCAAGTCCTACAAGGTTACTGCAGTACTTTTGTTAAATCCCTTAAATTACAGGTAAAAGTTTGCAATTCAATCATATAAATACAAATATTAATTGTTTAATTCATAAGCCATTCTGGTCATGTATATAGAAAAATGTTCCGCTGCGCAGGTGTGTGGACTTAACTGTCCATAAATCTATTCACTAGTCACTGAGACATATTTCTAAAGCTAGAAACGTCAGCTTAATGATGCCACACCATGAATATCAATTCATTCGACAGCAGTGGAGATATTTCAGTCAGAGCAAAGTGGTTCGTGTGATTGACATTGCTGTTTCTTCAACTAGTATCTTTGTTTCAGCCCAGTCCTTTCTTTAACAGCTGAAATAAATGTGAGCTTCACTTTCAAAATAGCTGTAAAAGAGCCATCAAATTTCCAGAGAGAGCCAGAGCGGCATAAGCAGAGCATTTTGAAGAAAAGTTGCACCTCATGGTGAATAGCGTGATTTGACTAGGTTATTATCATCAAGTGAAATATAGGCAAGGGTGAGGTAAATACTGTGGTTGACTTTTAAATTCACAGTTCGATCATTTTTCTGCAGAACAGTCAGATTGTACTCAGGGGGTTTGAGCGCTGAAACTGGAGCGGGTGAAAAAAATAAAAATATTATTTTTTTCCGTGAACTATTCCATTAAGATTGTTGACTCTCAGGTGACCTGTCAGCTTTCGTTTGCATCACTGTGTTGCCTGGAGGTCTATTAAAAAGTAAAGTGAGTTTATTATTTATTATTCTTGTCAAAAACTTAAGAATTAATTACACAGACAGGCATTACAGTATATTCTTTTTAATAATTAATACCATCTATGGGGAATTACATTTAAAAAGACATCCACTTATGAAGCTTCCGAGAATTAAACATTAATTTTCTGATCTTCCAGACACATAAATTGGGATTGCAAAACAGAACAGACTAATTGCCTTTTCTGGAAGTATTACAACCTAATAAAAGTATATTTTATTGAATTCCTCCCTTCATTTGTGATTTGCTAAACTCTGGGCCTCTTACATTTGACAGCCAGTTTTGATTTTTAGACACAAAGTCAATTCATGTCCAGAAGTCATGAGTTAATGAATTTTATTGACTATGCAACTCATATTTGCTTGGCTGATCATACATCACAGAGTTTCATAGCAAAGAAAAACTAAATATCTCAGGGGTTAATTGCCTATAAAACTTTAAAGTAAAACCCTGTATATATAAAAGAATGCTCTTGCAGTCTCGGTGACAAGGCATCATGTTAATAAGGCATCTTTGAAATAATAACATTTTAGTAATGCTGTTTTTCTTGCCCAATTAAAATATGAAACTTGCAAGCTCGGTGGTGTAACTTGTGGTTTAAAATTCATTTGCTTGCGTGTGTAAACCACAACGGCTAAACAGAGCGTTATGCTTTTTGCTTGTCAACCATTTTTAGTCATTATGCGAACTCAATAAATGGATCAGATACAAAGAAGTTCTGCAGACTTGCCGTGATATTGCGACTAAGGTTGGAGGGCTGGTTGAACAGCTGATGGATAGTGCTGCAGGAGAACGAGGCACTGAGGAAATTAGACGACAAGAAGAATGGGAGCAAAGATGTGAGGACTAGATAACGACAGAAGAAGTGAGGGACAGAAGGGTAAGATAAGATACAAAAAATGAACAGGAGAAAACATCAGTGTAGGAGCTATAGATAGAGTGAGTTTCTTTTCTCTAGGATTCCTTGTCATATTTTCTCCCACAATGGTTTGAATCAAGGTTTTGACCTTTACAGTATGTCAAATCTGTTCTCCCGTTCCCATTTTTCACAATTACGCTGTCGAGTCTTTGTGTGTAACAGTGCAACAACGCCTAGAGTTAAAATCAAAACAAACAATAACTAAAATTATATAACTACTATTTGTGATGTGGTGAGGCATAAAATTTAATGTATAATTCCTCTTTTTTTATTTTGGTCCTGTATTTACTGGCGTGCTCATAGAAATTATTTGTCACTGTGGCTGCAGTTGCATCTTTCTTCTTCTTCTGTTGATGGAGCTGGAGTTTCTGTAGGCGGTGCTTTTCTGTTTGTCTGTTTATTCAAGGTGGCTCTTACTGTGCCTGCTGGAGATGTAAAACGCTTCACTTTTTCTGCAGAGAAAAATGGCTCATTAGAGGCAGTTTTTTGTAAAATGACAAATCTGCTCCCCAGAGTTTGTCAACATATTAATTTCTTTTATGAATGCAAGAATGGAGAATTTAGTCCTCCAAGTTAAATAACATCTTTATTGCAGTTTGGTACATAACATAAGCAGATGAAAATGATATAAGCACTTACAGTGACTACAAACAATAGAATATATATATACATATATATTTTTTAAAAATTCCCCGCTCCCCAGTCTAACCTTCAAGCTTGTGTCCTCTACCAGAGGCCTGGGAGCTTGAGGGTCCTGCGCAGTATCTTAGCTGTTCCTAGGACTGCGCTCTTCTGGACAGAGGTCTCCGACGTTGTTCATGGGATCTGCTGGAGCCACTCTCCTAGTTTGGGAGTCACCGCACCGAGTGCTCCGATTACCACTGGGACCACTGTTACCTTCACCCTCCACATCTTCTCAAGCTCTTCTCTGAGCCCTTGGTATTTCTCAAGCTGCTCGTGTTCCTTCTTCCTGATGTTGCTGTCATTCGGAACTGCTACGCCTATCACTACGGCCGTCTTCTTCCGTTCATCTACCACCACTATGTCCGGTTGGTTGGCCACCACCATTTTGTCCGTCTGTATGTGGAAGTCTCACAGGATCTCGGCTTCGTCGCTCTCCACCACCCTTGGTGGTGTCTCCCATCTTGACCTTGGGACTTCCAGGCCGTACTCGGCACAGATGTTTCTGTATACTATGCCAGCCATTTGGTTATGGCGTTCCATGTATGCTTTGCCTGCTAGCATCTTGAATCCTGCTGTTATGTGCTGGATTGTCTCAGGGGCATCTTTACACAGCCTGCACCTGGGGTCTTAGGTGCAGGCTGATTCATGTGCTGCCATGATTAGTGCCTCTGTGCTGTCTTTCAGTCCAGCTTTGTCCAGGATTTCTGGATGTCAGCCACTTCCTCTATCTGCTGGTGGTACATACCGTGCAGGGGCTTGTCCTTCCATGATGGTTCCTCCTCTTCCTCCTCTTTCTCGGGTTTTCTGCTTCCTGGGGTATTCACTAAGCACTCGGTCAGTTGGGGCCATCATCCTGATGTACTCATGGATGTTCAGTGTCTCATCCTGGACTGTGGTGCTGACACTCGCCTTGGGGAACCCTTACTGGATACAGACGCATCGGGCGGGGCGTGGATTAATCCTACGACATTCCGCTCCAAAGGTGTGTAGTCTTACCACTACGCTATCCAGCTGCTATATGATATAGCATATATATATATACACACACACACATATACACACACATCTGATCGTCAAGGACCCCCAGAAGGCTCCAACTACCGACCAATTGTTCAAACTTCAAAACTTCAATAAATATTAATTTAACTTTTTCATGATATCACTTTGTTGTCTTTGCTTTTGTTTTGTTGTAACAGGAAAAAAAAATCTTCCCCATGGTATTGAAAATGGTACTGAGTATTTTCCCAGGTATCAGGTTTGAAATCCTAGTATTGTGACAATCCTATTTGCTACCACAGACTGATTGAAGCGCTCTAACATCTTGGTGCATGTTGCTTCGTCAGAAAGTAGTCTGCTGGGCAGACACAGCATCACTATTGGTCATCCAGAAACGTATGTCACAGTAACTTATTGGATGTGTGTTACCACCTTTAGAGGAGGTGACTTGTTTACATATGAAAATAAGGTCAAAGACTAACCATTCAAAAAGGGTGGTAAGTTCATTGTCTGTATTCATATATGGAGCATTCAGATCTCAACCTTAAAACAATATTCAGCAAACTTGTAAGTATATCTTTATATTTTCAGCATTTAAGTGTTATGATACATTTAGATTTTGTTATTGTTAAAGTGTTTTTTATCGTCTCTTTACATAGAAATTACAGATGGAACCGTAAATAAACTGTGTCTCCTTTTTGTTCAATAATGACTTAAAATAAACACAGAAAACGATAATGATCATTTCTTTCAAGCTTCTAAAAATACAACAATAACAGTTGTAAAGTGAATAAATCTGGGGTGCGGACTGGTTTGTAGACATTATTTGGGAATTTTAACTTCCAGATTTTCACTAATTTCTGTCATTTTGAGAAAGAAAACCTCTTCAATACAATACCAACCTACATTGATCAGTGACAATATACTTAAAAATGTATATAGAGAGATCAAAGTGATTCAATGTGTAGTTAATCCATTTACCCATTGACCTTCAGTGATTAAGGACCACTTACAAAGATTTAAAATGAGCTTGTCTCCCCTGTTATAATGGTTTGAGCTGAACTCCAAGCACCCAGCATCCCAATTTGATTGAGCATTTGAGGAATATTTTACAGCAAGCCCCACACATGAGGCCCCACACCAAAACATACAGGACCCCAGTGAGAGTTTGTCTGTTTGAACAGATAAAAGATAAAAGAAAACTTTTATCGTTATAATTTTCTGACTTTATTCTCAAATGCGTATGTCATTCTTTTGGTGATTAACATGAGTAGGAGAAAACTGGAAACAAATGTAATGCAAAATAATGCAAAAGCTATAAGACTTATTTTCTTTCTCCTTTCAGTGAAAGCAGAAATGGGCTCTTTCTCAACACTGACTCACCTCTTCTTTGGTAAGATCCCAAATTAGCATAATAAAAATGTGTGATTGAGCTGTGACAAGCCATTATAAGACATATTCAATTACTGTGAAAACAATATGTCAAAATATATTATGTTTCATTTTATTAAAAATTAAGCCATCTGAAAAAGGCAGATAATTAAATTCCAAATTCAATGGTAAATATTGAATTCAATATTGATCTAATATTTAGTAATTTTCCAACATTGTTGGCTTCTTTTAGTGGTTTTCATATTAGTAGACTGGTACCCCTGTGTAGGCTGTCAATGTACTTTTTCTCATGTGTATTATGCATAAATGAATTAAAATAATCCTACTTATGCTATTTTCATTGTCAAGGATTTATTCTCTGCTCCTGCTCAAACTTTCCCCACCGTAAGTACTACTACATTGACAAAAAAATGAGCTGGAACGATGCTCAGCAATACTGCAGAGAGAAGTACACTGACCTGGCCACCTTCGAAAGCACGGATGACATAAACATGCTAAATTCAACTTTTTCTTACTCATTGGCATGGATTGGACTGCACGATGACCCTGAATCCTGGAAGAATACCCTAGGCAATGACACCAACTCCTGGAGATGGGCAATAACTGGTCAAACAGGCAAAACTGATTACTACAACTTTTACTATACCAATCCTGATTTTTATGATGCAAAGGAAACCTGTGTGACAATGGGTTTTGGAGGACAGTGGTTTGATAAAAACTGTGACGGAAGCACAAGTTTTGTTTGCTACAATGGTAAGAAAATATTTTCATTTATGGGTTTCACCTGCAGACCTAATTACTGACTAGGTAATTACTACTAACCTGGATTTTTCACTGGTAGATTTCATAGAAAGCATCACTGAAGATGTACTGTATAAAATAAGAAAACCCTCAGCTCAAAACGTTTGAACTGATTCGAAAACATTAAATTGATTATCCAAAATTTGTACTCATTGACTGCAATGCTAACTGATTAATATCCCTAATAAATTTGGCATCTATCATCCTCCATGATTACTTGAACACTTTATATTTTCCCCCCTCACTGGTTTATTTTATTTCATTTTTTTGCTGCAGTTACAGAGCAAAACAAGAAAAACTACATATACATCCCTACTACAAAAACATGGACCTCTGCTCGAGAATACTGCATAAAATTAAGCATGGACTTGGCAGTGATCGAAAACAGTGACGAGAACACTGAGGTCAATTCACTAAGACCAAGCAGTCTTGATATTTGGATCGGTCTGTACAGAGTGCCATGGACCTGGTCTGACAACACTCAGAGCTCCTTTAAAAATTGGCAAAGTTCCAGCCCAGATAACGCAAATGGTAACCAGCATTGTGTGATCGAGAATAACCTCCACATGTGGGATGATGATGACTGTACAATGAATTATGTGTTCATTTGCCATCAAGGTAAATCTTCAATAACACACACACACAAACAAAAACACAAACAAACTGATCCTTACAAAACCTAACTCCTGTTTCTCAATTAATCACAACTTACTGTTATTTTGTGGTTACATGTTTCCTGCCAAGTTGCAAAGTTGGAGACAACAGTGAAGATGAAGTTTGTTACTGATGTTAACTTAACTGACTCTGCAACGAATGCCCAGATCCTCCAGCAGGTAAAATCTTTGTTTTTTATTTCTGAAAAGAAAAGCAAACAAAACAGACTAACAAACAAACAAAAGCAATGGAAAAACAAACTGACAGCTTCAAGAAAATGATGAAACCATCTTTCTGTTGTGTCACAGCTAGAAGCCAAGCTGAAAAGTCAAAGACTGACTGATTTCAAACTGCAATGGAAGATTCAACCCAAGAAACAAGAGAACGAGGAAAACGAAGAAACTTAGAGAGACTGTGTGTTTTGGATCATTGCTCAGCTTTATAACCCAAGCGTGCTTAAGATTCAGGACAGAAATTGATGGCCAAACATTGTCCTTTAGGATTTTCTAATTTTAGAGAAATTTGTGTGTGTGTTTGTTGTTGTTTTTTAAACTATAACAAGTCATCCAGGTACCAAAGCAGGAAATCAGTCCCAAAGCATGTTCTTTTTATGAAATGCTGAGTTTTTTTGGCATGGCATGGTAAAAACCTTCTAGAAAGTTTAACTTTTATCTGTTATTTATTTGTTATTTATTTATTTTTTATTTATTTAGGTTTTGGGGCTCAACATTTTTGGTTGGTATATGTGGTGTGTTGATTTTGGTGAGTAGTGGTTCTCTCCAATGGATGATATTTTGGCTTGGTTTCTTGAATCATGAACTGACCTTAACTGAGGCAAGTGAGACCTGCAGTTCTTTAGATGCTGTTCTTGGTTCTTCTGTGATCTCCCGGATGTTGTCAACACACTTTTGGAATAATTTTGGTAGGCCAGCCATGTCAGGGTTGGGGGGAGGACTCACACGCCAGACTCCAAGATCTGGGTGCAACGAGTAATTTATTTAACAGTCCACCGGGTGTATATACAGAAGGTGCGGGGGGGGGTAGTGCTATTCACAACAGGTGAGGGGAAAAGGGGCTCCAGGGAAATCCGGGGAAGGGGAAGGCACTCGTTCCTCGCCACCACCGCTCTCACACCAACACACACTGCTCGGGAGGCACAGGGAAGTAATCCAGGGGTCTATACACAGGGAGAACACTTGTTAGTCACAACTCACGAAAACACACGGAGAACACTGCTGAGGGCTAGGCCGTACTGACGCAAGTCACACAACGATCCAGCGAAGAACAGCAAACACTCCCTGGCTTAAATGCAGGTCCTCCTTGAT
>VURO01006600.1:26689-41415 GCA_015108175.1 Pelvicachromis taeniatus
GCCCCATTTTTTTCTCTTTTTTTTTTTTTTTTAATCTTCTGAAAGTTTTGCTAATAATTTTTGTCATTTTCGAAAACTGATGAGTTTTACTAATGTTACTGCAAACTTTCACACTTTTAATAATTAAAATGTGGGCGGCAGAGATTTTCATCTTTGTAAGAGTGTTTTAACAGTTCGCCACGCCACTACCGCCTCTAACGGTTTAGAATCGGCCCGCTGCTGCTCATCTCCGTATCTGGGCAGACATGTTGGGAGGGAGGCAGGAGGCGGAAATCTATATGGATGGATCAATGTGTCACAGGGGTTGCAGTGGGCACCAAAGCTGCCACTGTTGACTAAACAAGTCAGGCAAAGTGATTGCCCTCCAAGTCCACAATGACCCTAAAAATGACGCAGAATTGATTTCTTTCTTTTTTTTTTGCATGTGTTATTGTTGAATGGATGTCTTGGTGTAAAGATAATAGGCTCAGAATCACCCCGACGTAGAGAAAACGCCAAGTGAGGAAAAGATTTTAAAAAATACATAGACAGAGAGGCCGGCTTCAATCCTTGTTCTTTTGCGTGCAGGAGAGATTGATGGCTGCACTCAGGATTTCTACACCCCACTAATTGGATTCACAGGTCATTAGATAAAGTACACGACTGAGACTGTTATGCCCTAAAGACTGAGGAAGGCAAGTGAGAGTCGGGGAAAAAGGAGAAAGGTGCGAGAGGGGCAGTATTGATGAGGTTGTTTGGTTCAGGACCAATAAAATTTCTTCCCCTTTCTGCTGTGTCTCCAAAGCCCTGTTCCACCACGCAGAGGTGGGGAGGGGGGATCGATAATTTGTGCAGCAAGAAAAGGTGGTGGTGGTGGAGGGGGTTTTAGACAGAGGGAGGGAGGGAGGTTAGAGAGGAGATGGGAAATAAAGAGAATGAGTTGATGTTATACGACTCATGTTGCCTGTTGTCTCTTCCTTTCAATATATCGTGGCAGGGAGAGGAAATGAGATTAGCCTGACCATTATGTTTTGCAAAAGAGCCGAGTGAGTGAAGGAGCATTTTATTCTACCAAAAGCACCAGGCCTCTGCCCCAGTTTGGAGTGCAGGGTGACGGGGGTAGAATCGAGGTTGGCCCAGCTAGATGGTAGTTTATACAAACGTGCAATTACAACCTAAATCAGCCATCATCCTAAAAGAGGATTTTGTGCTAGACTACCAAACAGAGATTACGAGTTTTCAATATAGCAAGGCTTTTTTTTTTTAATGTGTGTGTGTGTGATTTGTAGCTCAGTGACAAATTGAGCTCACTGAAAAATGCTGTACGTGTTTAGAGAGCCAGAGGGGGCCTGTTGTCTTAACATAGGAGGACAAGGGTACAGTCTGCTCAAACACATACAGGCATGCAGATGGCTGTTCATTAATTACAGACGGACTGGGGGAGGGAGTAACAGAGAGACAGACACAGACACACAGAGAGAGAGAGCGAGAGAGAGTAAGAGAGAGAGAGGGGTCAGCTAATGTAGCTAGCATTCTGCCTCTCTCCCTGGACAATTACCTCTGCCTGCCCCAGACCTCTTCTGGTGCTCTTAATCAAGGTGCAAGTGCGTGGGTGTTCGTGCGAGTGTGTGTGTGTGTGCATGCGTTCGTGAGAAAGGGTTCCTGCCATCCTCAGCAGTCTCTGAAAGCAATCCGATTAAAGCCTTGCTGCTATGGAGCCTGGCTGCAAGGCCTGAAGCTCACCTTGAAAACCCTTCTACACTCAGCTGCCCATTGAGCACAAAAGCATTTGCAAGTGTGTGTAATTATCCTAAAAGACAATGATCACTTTACTAGAATTCATATATTCTCTATAAACAATTCATAAACTTGTAGATAAACAGGTAATTGGTCCACATGTAGCGGTTAAGAGAGTAAGAAGGGCTACTAGTCTGCGTTTCTTGGGCTTGATACTGAACCCCAAGCTCCCCTCACTGCATCCACCAGTGTGTGTGTGTGTGTGTGTGTGTGTGTGTGTGTGTGTGTGTGTGTGTGTGTGTGTGTGTGTGTGTGTGTGTGTGTGTGTGTGTGTGTGTGTGTGTGTGAGTGAGTGTTAGGCAAAGCTTAGGCATAGAAATAAGTGCTTGCATGAATGTGTGTGTGAATGGAAAGAACTTTGACTGCTCAAACTGAACAGAAAGGTGCTATATGAGTACAGTGTGTTTACCTAACTTAATAGACATCTGTGCATTTTCTTATTTTGGGCCATTTTTACAAATAAACATGTATTTAAGAATGTTTATCTTTATTACTTTAGAATAACTATTCTGATGATTTTCCTTTGGTGGATGGTAGGCCAAAACCTCTTTGGTGGCTTAAGGCTTGTTTTTTAAAAACATATCATGCACACACACACACACACGCACACACACACACAAAGCAGCAAGTGTGGCCTCTGACCCTAACAGCCATTCCTTTGGCCCTACCCACCTCTCCCAAAGTCTCCTGCACTCTGCTTAGACAACCAATCTCCTAAAAAACAGGTAATACTTCAAAAGGCTTCAAAAGGCAACACAAACCCATTCATTACAAATTCCAAGACTTGCCCAATAAATAATGGTCACATTACAGCAAACCTGGAACGAAATGAGTTCCGCTTTTTTGTTCGCAGCAGTCCAACGCCACACAAAAGACCAATTAAAAACATTCAAATTCAGTTGCATAATGAATTTCAAGCTTCAGTGAAATATTTCCATTTGAAGTTTGGCCGGCCAATAGAAAACAATCGTCTGGGTGCACCGGCTTTTAGGAAAGATCCAGCATGGGGCAAACCACTGGTACCATTCGTGTAAAAAGACAAAGTGCGGCATTAAGACAATCCAAGATTATACATCAAATTACAAATTACTTAAAACAAGATCATCTGCATCCAGCCGTGGAACTCATTCTAAAACTGTGCAGTGTGTCATTAAAGGCAATTACCATATAGCAAACTAACTGGAGCTTTCAAACCATAATACTGTGTCCTTTATTTTATTATTTGCATAGACAAAAACAAATCTATTATGGATGAACTCAACTTCCTCTTTTGGAGAAGGCAGTGTGAGTATATATGTGTATGTGTGTGACTGTGATGAATTTTAAGTGTCCTGTTGCGCAGAAAACAAGCACCATCTCACTAAAGTGACCGAGCCTGATGAATCAGCTATTCTCATCAGCAAATTAAAAACTAATTTCTTTCTTTATTCAGCAAAAGAGGCAATTTGGCCACATTAGGTCGTTAAAAAAAGGGGAAAAAAATCAATTGAAAACCGGTGAAGGTCTCCTTCATTAAATCAATTAACCACATCGACTAACATCTATATTTCCATTACAGGCATTATTACACTGCCAGTGGACTGCAAAGGTTAGCAGTGTTTAAGATTCTCTGAAGGATTTTTTATTTGCCCGCACAGAAAAAAACCCCGAACTGATGATATAATCCATCAGCATTTCAGTATGATCCGTTATGTATATTTCATCACATTTGCCCCGATTTCCTTTCAAGTTTCTTTGCAACAATGGTATGTTTTCCCTTGTATGGGATTTATGGATGGGTTGGTGTGAGGAAATGAGGACATGAAATAGGCCGATAGGAAGTGGAAAAAGAAAAAGAAATCTACTCACCAGCTTGAAATCCTGAATGCTACAAATGAAGTAGGGAGTGTTGGGCCGCTGACTCTCAATGTACACACAATCTGCAAGTGAGAAAAAAACAGGAGATGTTCACACTTCTCAAAGCTTTCATGCTTTTAAGCAGCCAGACTCAGTAATATATTATTTTGTGTGCTGTTACCTCTGCTGAAAAGACTTTTTTTTTCTCCTTGAGTCAAATTCAATTGGAATGCGAGTAATAGGATTAAGGACTTTTGGAGCGCTACAAGGTTGCCTTTCCAAAGCAAACATTACGCCCCAGGGGAATTATGTTATTGTTCCACTCCATTTATACACCAGTGAGCAATACTAGCTTTAACCCCATCCCACCCCCTCAAGTCATCACTGTGACTTGTTTTTTTACTAAAATGACAACTGCAGCCAACAGTTAGCTCTGGGTTACTCTGAGAGAAACAAACCAATTAAAAAAGAAAAAAAGAAAAAAAAAGAAATACATCCTGTCTTAAAAAGCTGCTTAATGACACACAACCCTCATGAGCATCAAAAGAAGCACTCTAACACTGTGTGTGTGCGTGTGTGTGAGTGAGAGAGGAGCTGGGCCGGCTGGCTGCGTGGCTAAATTGAATGTGACTGGTGGTATGGCCAGGTCATGAACTCTCATCTCCTTAACAAAAACATTCACGCTGCAGAGGACAAAAAACACAAAGCCACTTGTGTTAAGAAGGAAAAAAAAGGAGGAGGTGGTGTTGGGGGGGGGGCACAGCTAATGGTTACTGCTCACCCTGCCACAGTACTTGCCAGAAACAGCCAGGTTTTTAATAATTATTGAAGGAGAGAAAGAGGGAGAGATGTGAATTCACAAAAGTCAAATTAGCATAACAGTCACCTTTGGCTCTTAACTGCAACACAAAACCAGGAGTGTGATCAAACTGAGTGTAAAATGATTTATTTTGGTGTAAAACAGGAGTTTATACCAGGCAGAGCGATCAAAAGCCACTCACTTAATTGATTGAGAAACAGATCGCACACAAACGGAAGCAGTGCGACTACAGCTACTTGAATGCTCCCAGGGTCGGTGCTCCTACCATTTGGTGCAGCGAGGAGAGGAAAAGTGTAACGCTTCTGCTGCCATTAACTGGCGTGCACACACACACACAGCCATGAAGGAGGGCGATATCTCGCAGCTCTGTGAGCTTTGACTCATGTGGGGGGGGGAGAAAAAGAAAGAGAGAAAGCCACCATTGGCAACATTTACACTGACAACACAAACGGCTGGCGCTCGTCTCACTGAAACACCTGCTGAGCTGCTCCTCGCAGAAGTATTACGCCACACTTTTCCCTAACAAAAGATTGCGGAGCCGCCTTCTCTCAGCGACTGACGCTGCCATCGTCTGTTATTTATTTGTGTCAACAGAGTTATCGATCGGGCTGTGGTTTATCTTACCGTTTGCAGAGGAACAGGGAGGTGGCAAAAGATATTAAATGACTCTGACACCCAAGACACCATTTGTAGAGGGGGGCTGATGTGTACATGGGCGCCTGTGACATCATGGGCTTTGTTTTTTGAGAGGCTATGTGTGCGTGTGCATGTGTGTGTAACCTCGGGGTGGGCTTGTTATCTGGTAGAGGCTGAATGAGCTGTTCTAAAAGGGGGAAGTAGGGTGTGGGTGTGTGTGTGTGTGTGGCGGTGGTGGTGGTGGGGGGTATTATCGCCCTTGCTGGCTCTGAGTGACGCATTATATCTCTCTAACTACTGCCCTCTTCATGCTTCCCCACCACCACCCGTCACCCTCCTCTACACCATCCCTGGAAGTCATTTACAAGATAACATGAATGAAAATATCCATCAGTGCTATTGTGTGATCTGTGAACAACACACTGTGTGTGTGTGTGTGTGTGGTGGAAAAGAGAGAGAGAAACGGGTAGAGGAGGAGGTGGAGGAGGGAGGATGATGAGGGAAGGATCAGGATGGAGGGAGTGGGGGGAGGGCAGAGAACAAAAGAGACTAATCTGAATGAGATGACATGTTTCGGAGGAGTCAAATCGGGGGAATTAGGGTTTAGTGTCCCTTCACCTCGGCAGCACATTCATTTAGAGAGGCCAGATCTCTGAGTCTGCACCCCAGAGCGCATCAACAGGCACAAAGAACAGACAGTGAGAGTGAAAAAGATAGGTGGAGGGCAAAAAGAGAGAGAGAGAGAGAGAGAGAGAGAGAGAGAGAGAGAGAGAGAGAGAGAGAGAGAGAGAGAGAGAGAGAGATCTAGTTTAATCATTCACAGACAGCAAGCGAGTCTATTCTTCGAGCGTCAAAAGCACATTCTGAATTCATCCTGGGCACTAAAAGTCTACTACCTCAAGGGCATTTCTCTGAAATTGACTCGAACACGAATCTCAATGAATGTGAAAGTTAAATCCAAGTTAACGCTTCAGACTCTGTCATCTGAACAAAAAGGAGGAGGCGACGGAGCTCAGGGAGGTTTGGGTGGGTGAGTGGGTGGGGGGTTAAGCAGGGAGGAAGGCTGAACCGGGCCACACGGTTCCTCCGAGGGTCTGCCTGGTTTGGTTAAATGTTCCTACCATTTTGTGCATTTGGAAATGGGTCTCCTCGCTCAAGTGGAGAAGTAGAAAGGGGAGGGGAACGAGGTATTTAACTGTGGCGGGGGTCCATGTGGGGGATGGGCTTTTTTTTTTTAGGGTTATAGTGTGTGCTGGCGAATGGATGCAGCCTTCACAGGAGGCGGGAGAGACACGGCGGTGCATTTTTTTTTTTGCACATGAGCGCTCAATCATTCAAAAACCATACGTTTACGCCTTTCTGCTTGGAATCCACTGCCGACTGCGACGGCGAGAGAGACGGAGCGCGAGCTCAATACTTCGACAAAGGGAGATAATCAAGAAGTAACCGAGTGCAGTTCACCGAAACCTGATCCTTGTGGCGGCTGTTTCTCCGTTTAAACTGTACCTGCTTGAGTTCAAGCGGCTGAATTTTCACTGTTACAACCTCACAACACACACGAACACAAATACTCTCAGTCATTTTTTTTTTCAGCTCTACTTCATTGTTCAGTCAGCCATTCTCTCATGGCTGCCAAGCATGTCTAATCTAAAACACACCTAGCCTCAGCAAAGGAGGCATGTCCTATTCTCTTCTCCGTATCAAGCAAATAAAATGCTGTTTAATTTGCTGCAGCATTCCAGCAGAGGAGAGGAGGTGGGGGTGGGTGGGAGGTGGAGTTCTTAGATAATATCTGCTTGGATTTCTTTTATGAGCCAGCAACAATGGAAAAGTCACATTGTGAACACAGCCATGTATGCCAGTGTTTTGTAAACAGTGTTGGCGGGAGGAAGGGGGTGCATATTTAAGGAAGCAAGACGGGCTTATTAAATCAAAAAGGGACTGTTTGTTTAAGCCGTGCTTGCAGGTGGTGAGTGATAACCACGAGGCAGGACGCACCTGCTTTGTTAGAAGTGGTGCTCGGCTCAAACGGGCAATGAAGATGTGAGTGGCTTCAGTAAAGCTAGCAACAACAACGACAACAACACCCCCCCCAACAACATTCTTTGAACCTACTGATCTTAAAATTAAAGACACAACAACGAATGTAAAAATGAAAGTACAGAGGTGTGAGAGGTATTCAGAAGAAAGATAAGACTGGTGTAACTGGTGATTCACCGCAGACTTGCAGCAGCTCTCTTGAGCGAGACCAGCTGATGACCAAGGCCACTTCCTACTGGGCTGGTCCCAGCGGGGTGGCGTTTCAGGCAGTTGAGGCCTGAAGGTAAACAGACACTTGATTCTTCCCCAACTTTCCTTCCTCTCCTCTCGCCAACCAGCCAAGTCTCGCTTCTTCTCACTGGAAAAGCAGTGGGAAATACCTGGCAAGCGATACCATCAGCTCTCTACAATAGGGCAGGCCTACAGCTGACTGAGCTCCTAGGGGAGAACAGAAGCTCTTTGACAACACCCCCACCCCCCCACCCCTCTCCTTTCCCTCTCGGCTAGCCCACGCTTTCTCATTTAGCAGTCGGCAGGTGGTTGGATTTCACTAAAAAGCCCTTTTCCCAGAGTCTCTAGCGTGGGGAGAGATGGGAGAGCGGAGAGGGCCCTTTTAAAAATAGATCTGTTCAGTTAACGACAGGCTACAGATTCACACTGCTATGTTTCAATATGAAATGACTCCAAGGGCTTGTCCCCTATGTTAGCTTGAATGGAAACTGCAAACTGATCGACAGCTAGCTGTGGTAGCGGATGGGTTGTGCTGCGCTTTATGTGCTACACTGGCTGTCTTGGCTCTACAAAAAACTAGTCCAACATTCACAGATTCATACTGACAACAATGAATTTAGACACATAGTAATCAGTGTGGACAATCCTATTTTGGACAGTAACTTCAATCAAAGCTAAGGTTGAAGGTAATCAGTGTATATTTGAAAAGGAAAGCTGAAGCCCTTATTAACATAAAGAACATGACAAGTTTTTGGGACTACCAACAGTTGTTCCAAAGTTTGGGGAATGCAGGACTGGTTGTGTATTTGTATATGTGCGTATCAGAGATACAGTAAGACTCACAAACACACTGAGCATCGACCCCAGGGTTCTGCGAGGACTGCAGTGCCAGCTGCCCACATCAACAAATCCTTCAACACACACAGTGTGCTTCTCAGTCTAGCCTCAATCTTTCTGCATATATGATTCACCTACACAAATCTACACTTGCCAAGAAAAAAAAAATGACTAAAATGAATCAAGTGTTTTTGGTGCAGCAGCCATGTTGTGTGACATACAGTGAGGGAGAAGGAGGAGGGGGGATGGTTTCCATTAGCTCCACTGTACGGTGTGTGTTTGCCAGAGATAGGAACCATGTTTCCAACTGTTAAAAGTATGCCTTTTTATGCGACAGGGCGTCTATGTATGTTTTTCAGTACACAAATACTGGTTATCAGCATGCTATGTAATATGTGCACTGTTTCTATGCTTCTAGGGTGTCTCCTATTGATCCACCACAGCAGTGTGTATAATCTCTAGAGAGGGGATCTATAATCTAGGGTGGGAATGTGGATGAATGTAGAGAACAGGCTTTGGAGGTGTCTGGCTGGGCCTGGGGAAGTGGTGCGAGCTCAGCCACAGGGCACAGATCGATTTGGCATGTCTGCTCGAGCTAGCCGTTCACCCCAGCAGCCGATCATACAAATGGCCCGGGACACAGTCCCCTGGACACCACCAAGCAAACTCGTCCATTACTTTAAAAACAGCAGCAAAGCTAGAGTTAGCTGCAGGCCCACCTACTGGCCGATTGCACTTCCCCATCCAATCGATGTGCATTAAGCTGCCTGAACCCATCTTCAAGGGATAGAAAGGCTAAGCAGAGAGATTGGAGGGTGGCTGAGGACCAGGAGTGTGGAGATGGTTTCAATACTAGCTTAACTGTTCTTCTTATGTGATGACACAGGCCTGTATGTCTCTAAATCTCCCCTGTGACAAAAGCAATCAAAACGGCATTTTGGTTCACAATTTCTTTCGCTCTCTGCGCTGTTCTCCATCGCATTCTTCCCCTCCCCACATCTGGGGTGGCGTAAATCCCTCTCGGAGGGTGGTCAGTTTTACATATTGTGTGTCACTAGCCGGCTATAAAGGGATTTAACATTTAGTAAAGCATAATCCATTGCAGGCTTTGTGCCTGCCTAAGCTGCACACATCAAATCTGATTGCAAGAAGGCTGCTACCAATGACCAAGCTGTAGCAAAACAAGCACTCACACGCACGCACGCACGCACGCACGCACGCACGCACGCACGCACGCACGCACGCACAAACAAACACGGCTTGTCACTTGAACAATAACCAGAGGAGACAGCAGGAAGTCGGCTGCTGAGGTGGAGGATCTTCCATGTTGACAACAGGAGGTAAATTACAAACGAGTGTACCGACGCTGGGGCCGTCACTACCCTATCGTGGCTCATTCCTAATCTAAAGCAATCTTAACAGCTTCAGTCTACATGACGCGAGGTGGCTGTGACATTCAGGCCACTCCACAAATGTCAAACTAATAGAAGGAGAGGACAGGAAACATCAACCAGACTCTGGCCGTGCTGTTCGCTCGGATGTGGAAATATAAATATTCGGAGGAGCTAATCCACTGAGACGGTCGACTCTGTTTATATGCCTTTTGAATGTTTCATTGATATAACTGACTGCTTCCGTTTTTGTTTTCTCACCCCTTTCCCCCAGCCCGCCCTCTACCTCGCATGGTCGACTATGAGACCCAGCGTCGGTGCTCTCTCTATTAAACATGAAATGCCAAGTAAAAAAAGGCTTCAGTGGAGACCTCCGCAGAGTGATAGAGACACAAATAGTGTGAGCAACAACAAGGCTTGATTCAGTGTGACTGCTTGCTTGAGGACCTCCACTGATACCAGCGCAGAGATAATTTAGCTGACCGGATTACGCAGCTAGGCTGAAAGCGCAGGTTGGGATGTCTGGCTGTTTCACTGCACCTACTGGAAGTCACCCGTTTAGTAGATGAAATGGAATAAAAGGAGGGCAGAGGATGATTGTGGACGTGTGGTTTGGGTAGACTGTTGAAGAAGACAGCCTAACACAGTCGCTGTAACTTCTTACATCTTCCCATTAAATACCCGAGCAGTGTGGGCCACTCCCCTCCCTCAGTAGTTGACCTTTTGCAAGCTCCCAGATAAATATAAAAGCATGAAGGCAATGATTTAGGTGCAAGGCAAAATAACAGTGAGCGGTGTAAAAGACACAGATAGTTAGCCTGGCTTCTTTCCGTCACTCAGTGCAGACATTTCCGCCTCTAATACAACTTAATTTAAACAGCAAGTGAAAGACGAGCTGTGTTTACAGCCACGAAAAAGGTCGCTTCTCTTTTTATCCTCGTTTATCTGACATATTCAAGACATACCGCCGTAGCTCGGAAAAAAAAATAAAAAATCCTCTCCCAGAAAGTAGAGTACCTTTGGCCCCAGAGGAGATAGCATATTTTCAGTGAGTCAGACAGCGCTGGAATGAAATCATTATCATGGCTGTCTCTATCGTATCATCTATTGAAGCACCACTTTGCTTTATTGACTAAGCTCAAGACAAAGCTCAGAGTGGGTCAACTTGGAATTGATTGTATGATGCATTGGCCTCTAGCCTGAAGAAGTACTTCTACTGCTGGAGAACTGCAACTTTGAAGAATCTGCAATTCCACAGCAGCTTATTGCATCACAGATGACAAGAATCAATCACTGATAAATCAATGTCAGGTTTTCCCCTATGCCTAAAATAAACTTAGTGCAAAGAAAGTAGCTTATGTTAAAAAGTGCAAGTGACACTGAAGCTAAGCTATGCAAAAACATGCACAGGCTTTCCTAAAACCCGTCATGATGGGGCACTGGCTCTAACAGAGGATGCTTTTGTATTATAGCATGATCTCCAACTGTGCATGCTCAAAGGGAACTGTAACACTGACAACGCCATGAGGTGACTGTTGTAAAATGTAAAGTGATGCTGTATAACGAATATTAAACTGAATTGTTCAGGACATTTATGGGCATCACAGAGGGGTCCTTTTGTTCATTCACACACTAGCTTGTTCAGCCACCACTGCTTTCTCGTTTTTCTCACTTCTTGGTCCAGGGAAGATGAGCCAAATTTTAATGGTGTGTTTGCAAACAGCATCTGACAAATCCAGTGAAGTATGCTTTCGAAAATGTGGGCTTATGACCTGAGAAAGTCTAATCATTCAGTAGCCAAGTTGATAAATGCGGCCCACTGGGTCGCACAATTGGATTAAGGGTGTCTGGGACTTACCTCCAGGTCTGTAAACAACATCATCTTCTGTAATGAAGGACGTGATTTCGCCGTTCTCTGTGCGCTCGTAGCGTGATTTCTTCTTAGGCATCTTCTTTTTGCCCTTCTTGCCAGCATCCTCGGCCGTGCCGCTGCCTCCGCCGGTGCTGCCGTTGTCGTTGTCCTCGTCGTCGCTGTGCTCGCTCTCTGCATAGTTCTTGGCCCCGCCCTCCAGCGTACAGCTACGCCGGGGCCGAGAGCTTTCGCTTTCACGGTCGCCCCGGTCCCCATCCTGCCGGCGGGACTTGCCGACCTCTCTTTTGTCCCGGTCCCTGTCTCTGTCCCTGTCCCGCTCTTTCTCCCGTTCCTTCTCTTTATCGGCCGTCATGATCCGCCACGTGCCTTCCTCAGTCCTCTCACGGCTGGGCCTCCGTGAAAGGTAGACTGTGAGCCTGGGCTTCAGTCTTCTGAATTTACCAGTCAAATCCAGGGAAAATTTGGCCACTCCAACAACCCCAGTGTTTCAGAAAAGCTGTGGAGAAAAGAAGAAGGGCAATTAACTTGGATCAATAACCACCATTTTTACAAAATAGAAGCAAAATTAAAAGTGTTATTCAATACTGGATGACACCTTATTTTGGGGTAAGAAACCTAACATTAGTTCTTGGAGATTAGGCTGCTGTGCCGACTCTTCTCAGCATCACAGTAATTGCTGGCATTCTCCTCCACAACCAAGTATGCTCCGGAGAGCAGCTTTATGAAAGAACAAAACCTTCGAGCTTCCTGCTCTAACATATTTCCACGCTTTCAGAAAGGTGCTAAAACAGATTTATTAAAGGGTAAAAGAGAACAACAGGAAGACAAGCGCCGCGGCTACAGTATTTGTAACACAATGAGCTAAAGGGAAGTCATAACTGAATAAGGTAGTAAAGAAGAAGCTGCCAGCCAACAGAATTCCTCTGAGATAATATGCTATGAGGGTTCTTTATTTTTTTCTTTTGGCAGAAGTCGCTGTTTGTAGTTTATAAGGCCACGGGAAAGCTGCAGCATAAAGCTCAATGACAGAGTTAACAGGCTGGCTTCTCTGCAGACCGTTTCTGTTGACACCAGGCTCAATTCTGCTCGTCTGCGAGCGTGTCCCTGGCTTACTGGACTCCTCCCTCACCCCAGCCCTCTGCCCTGGCTGACAGTCGCCGCTGCGTTAATGTGAAGTGACAGCTCTGGAGGGAAGGATACAGCAATCCACTGGGTAAGGAAAGGCAGAGGATCGAGGCAGAGTCAGTCATTCGCCATGCTATCAGCTATCTTTGTCCAGCCACCACTTTGCCCACGTCATAATAAAAAAATTCCTCCATAAACAGCAAAGTGGGCAAAGCTGAAGCAGCACGCTGTCTGCACCACACAGCCTCTGCACACAGCGCCTACAAAGGAGGCTACTCATTTAAAGCCAGTGTTTGCCCCCCCTCCACCACCCCCCACCGCAACAAATTAACTAGAAATAGTTATTACAGCCCCCAGAGGGATCAGACCAGGCAATCAGCACTCATGCTACCATGGTCATGATGACCGGATGGAAGCCGAAGAGTGAAAAATGAGGGAGGGATAGAGACTGAGGCAGGTGAAGCAACGAGGGCTTTGAGTTAAAATTTATACAGCATATCTGGAAGTGGACGAGTGCTTATTGACAGAGCCAGAAAGAACGTGAGGTGAAGAATAGAAGTAAAGCAAAAAAAGGCTTTTGGCGCGCGCACACACACACACACACACACATACGCACACATACAAATACAATGAAGCACGTTTGACAACGGCACTCCTCAGCAGCGGGTGCTGTCATCCCACGAGCAGACACCAACTGACAGGGCAGCTGCTCTCGTCGTCGGCTTCAACACAAACACCGGGCCTGATTAAACTGCAGCCTCGTCACAGCCCCATTAATCACCTAATGATGAGTTACCACAGCGACCACTGGGCTGCTGGCGCACACATTAGCACACGCAGAAGACACGAGGGCTCTGAAGAGTTCCAATGGGCATGTGCGTGCAAGGACACACAGCCGTCAACGTACCCGAGATGGAGTGTCAAAAATACAAAAGACACACACACACACAAACACACTGCCTTTTCTCCTGTGTCTATATCCGGCAGCGTGTCTCGGAGGTGTGAGGTACACGAAAACATTAATGAAGGTAGTATTTGATAGCACAGCTCTAATCCTGAGGGCTGCCAGAATTGGCGTATGAGCTAAGAACCTCTTCTCTCCTCTAATCAGTAACATAAGCCTCTTCCACTGAAACCAGCAAGGACTCTAAACTGTTGCAAATGGAGGACTGACCCGTTCTCCTTTGAAGTCGGAGGCACTTCTAAGCCTGTGTTAGTACCTTTAACATCTAGGTGCTATTAGTTTACATCTGGATACACTCCACAGAACTGCCTCAAATTCTTTATGTCCAATTACCTTGCTTATGTTAACATAATTACACTAATTAACTCTCAAAGGGGAAAACACACACACACACACACACACACACATATACATATATATATATATATATATATATATATATATATATATATATACACATATATATATATATACACACACATATATGTGTGTGTGTGTGTACTTTTGTATTCACATAGACACACTTTGACATGTTTAATTATGTTGAAATGCACCGATTAACAACACATTCAATTGTCTGTGGTCATTTTGTTGCTCACCGATTGCTTAGTTTGATGTAGATAATTGAAGTTGAGTAAATTGAGTGCGTAAAAAGCAGTTAGTCAGCTTGAAGCAGTAATGCTGTGACAATGAGAAGTCATAATGTATTGATGGCTGAGAGGGAAAAGGATGAGAAAGTGAGGAGGGAGCTGGCTCTACACCCGCTAGCAGTGAAACAGACTGCTTAGCAGAAAGCAGAAAGCAGTAAGCAGGGCTGACTGCCTGGCCGATGAATAAGACTGTGAGGGGGCAGGTGAGGTTTGGAGCTATTACACATCAATCACTGGGCCAGGACCCTTTGAAAGATACCAGCTGTCTTAATGGAAAAAGGAAGGAGGGGGCAGTGGTTGGGTTTGGGAGGGGTGGGCGGGGGGTCCCAACTAACGGCACCTAATCCACCATTTACATTACTGCAATGGAGTCAAGGGCTAGCAGCCAGAGGCGCTCAGCTCAAATACATTTCTCTTTTCCGTGCCTGTTTAAATGAGACCTCTGGCCTGAAAAACCACACAGTTGTGGCTCGATTAACACATCATCCCCACAATGGCCACACAGCAGTTTTCTGTTACTAAACATAGCCCCCCCCCCCCACCGTTT
>VURO01006600.1:57754-68126 GCA_015108175.1 Pelvicachromis taeniatus
GGTTGTGTGTGTGTGTGTGGGGGGGGGGGGGGGGGGTCTTTTTATTTAATTCATTTTTTTATGGTAAGTCTCTACATGTTTCCTAGGTCTTTGCGCTCATTTTGTTGTATTTCACAGTACAAAATGCACAACACTATTAAACCCCCCCACTTCTTTATCTAAATGCAGCCATTAAGAGAAAAATCTGACAGCGCACTAACACACCTAGGGAGAGCAGTGACACAAAGATGGACTGCATTAAGTTATAAATTAATAGGATAATTTTCATTTCACCCAGTGAGTAGCTTGACACATTTTCATTGTCTTAAACATGATATTGGATCACTGTTAAAAAAAAAAAAAAATCCAATTAACTAAAGCAAATAGTGCACTGGGCTAGTTTTTTTTTTTTGGCACTAAAGACAAACATGGGCAGCAGGAGAGACGGGAGGATCGATAGAAATTGAGTTGAGGGGTAGTGTAGTGAGGGGCCCTTCATTGTGCTACAAACCGCGTTGGTCGTCTCCGTTTCAATGGCAGCGGGATGGTGGTGGTGGTGGTCTCTGCTGTGCAACAGAGTGCTGGTAAAAACCCTTTCCAGCTCCTGAGGCAACTGTCCTGAGATGTCAACCCCCCCGCCCCCACACCACTTAGAAACCCTACTCCATGAGCAGCCACAGCTCCTCCCTCATCACAGTATGTATACATTTCACAGGGTCAGTGTTTATGATATTTACACACAGTCTCCCTCCTTTCCCCGAGACGCACAAACATTCAGAGGGTCCAAAAGGATGGATGGGGAGGTGGAAACGCACGTCTCCCTCGCTTTCTATCACACAATCAAAGCGTAAAAGATTTTTCAGTCTAGTGACTCAAAATGTCACCATTTCCAGCACAGCGCAAGGCTTAAGTTGGACCCAAGACGGCAGTGAAGGGCAAATGCAGCGAATCCACTCTGAAGGCAGTGCGAAGCAAAGCGGGATTGGCTGGCCCAGGCAGGCTCCCCTCCCCGGCAGATGAGATCCCATTATCAGGCGGACGAGAACTCCACCTCCAGGATTTCACAGCTCCTCTGTTTATCACATGGCTCTGTCAAGTTGGGCACCATTAACCGATAATGAAAGGAGACAACCGGTGCAGTTACAAGCAAAGCACTCCACATTCTACAGGCCTAAGCATGTATCTGGGAAGCTGACTGTGTCTATTCAATTCTGTTCAGCATTCAAACGGCCCATCACAATACCTTTTCCCCAAGCGCCCCTCTCTACAGCTATAGCGCCTTCGATCCCGACAGAGCAAAATCTGGTCGCTTGGTCTCTGGTTTTGAATTCAGAGGCAATGAAATTTAACAGAGCCGCTTTAAAGAGGGGGGGGGGGAATGGCACTTTCCTATAACACTCCTTTCCTAAAGACTATCAGAGAAGAATTCCTGTAGAAGTTAAGAAAACCAGAAAAGGTGGATGATGACACACACACGCACACACACAAACAAAACAGCACATTAAAGCAAACACAAGCTATCATTTTGAAATACGTTTTCCCTCAACCACATCAAACACAATTAGTACAAGTGTTACTGAACAAAAAGACTGCCACTGAATCAAAGACCCACATGCCCCTCCCCGGTC
Organism: Pelvicachromis taeniatus; assembly: GCA_015108175.1. Lineage (NCBI taxonomy): Eukaryota > Metazoa > Chordata > Actinopteri > Cichliformes > Cichlidae > Pelvicachromis > Pelvicachromis taeniatus. The sequence goes on from VURO01006600.1 coordinate 59,362, forward strand.
TGTCTACTCCATTTATGGTTTATAGGACTCTGTAGCCACTTACCCTCATTAAAAATGAATACTTAACAAAAGCTGTGGCTGACACAAACTGTTTGCTTTAGCCCGATTTCTCCGTGCTGGAGGGGAAGAAAAAAAAACAAAAAAAACAAGCCACTCAGAGGCAGCAAACGGAGAGCAGGGTAGTCAGAGAGACAGACAGAAGAGGGGGAGAAAGTGCTCAGCAACACAAATAAGTCAGCCAGTAGCTGAAACAACAGAAAAAAGTGACATGGATGACTGAGCCAAGCCTGTGAGAGAATTGGCAAGCCTCAGAGGCCTTGGCCTCTTAAGCACTCATATCTAGTAACTTCATTTAATACATTCACCAGGGATGAGCAGACGAGTTGAAGGAGGGGGGAAAAGGATTTAGAGAAGAAAACAATACTTGTACACCAGGAAGAGGGTTAGGCTGTGGTGGCGCTGGTGGCGCTGGTGCTGGTGGGGAGGGTGTGCTTCAGAGGCTCGACTTTAACACATGACTAAATCTCTACTGTGTAACAAGCTAACTTCCCCCGCTGCCAGCACATAATAAAAGGAGGCAAAATGGATGTGCTAGATTGATCTTTGGGACTATTTTACCATTCTTAGGCAGGTATTATCTAAAGGAGCCTTTCTTCTTGTATTAGATATTCGAACAGTGCTCTTCCAGATGGGGCTTTAAAGCAGTGACTGTCTCCACCACACGTACTATATCCATAAAGAACAAAGGCTCTCTGTGACTGCTGCTTCAAGTTACTGTTCCTCATACTGAGGCGAGTGCTGAAAGCCCCTCCCCTTTCTGAGCTGGCAGGCGAACCCAAAAGAAAGCTGACTTCAAATCATTCATTGCCCCTTTTAGCTTTCATAGATTTTGAAGAGAACACTTTACAAGTTGGGGGAATCCAAAGGGAAAACAGGGTCTTGCTCGACTAATTAAAGCACAGACTTTGCCTGGAGCGGTTTGAGAGTTGGGAGGAAGCAATAAAACAATCCTTTTCAATCTCCCAACAAAGTAACTCAAGGAAATTACTCAACTAAATATGGTTAACTACACGCTTGTGGATAGCAAGACTCAAGGTTTTCAGAGGTTGTTGCTTTAGCTGAGGAGAATAGCACTCGACAGAGGACGTCTTCATTAGCTAAAAAGAACTGCAAAGGAAACAGAGGTTACGCATTCCTCTGAGTAAACTGCCTCATCAAGGCGACAAAACTTACTGAAAAATCAAGGTGTCCGTTGGTTTTAGTCCAAACAGGCAGCTAGTAATTAAGCTGCTACCTGGTAAGCTTTATTTGCTGTCATTAACACAGCTGTAAAGTGTGAGAGAAGCCAAGGAAAGGTATTTCACTTTAGGCAATCAGAGCAAGGTCTAGCCTTGCATAGCTATCTTGTTTACATAGCTATTCACAGTCACATTTGGCAGCCTTGCAACACTCTGAAAACCAAGACACTTGTAGGCTACATATGTCTAATCTCTTTGCCAAGCTACACAAGCTACTCAAGAGAGTGAAACTTGCTTGCAGCAGCCATTTGGTTAAAGTATTGCATATTTAAAAAATGAATGTAAGTAAACCTTACTCCAGATGGGGGTAGCTGCCACCTGGCAGATAAATTGATTAAATGGTGGTGGGAGAAAGCGCAGCATTTTTCTTTGTAAAAATACAGCACTAGCTGATTGCTCATTTGCAGACTTTGATAAATGCGTGAGTAGAAAACAAACAGCTTTTAATAGAAGCGCGTACTGTCTGAATTCACACAGAGAGCGCTCCACAGCTTCCATTAGATCACAGCTTGCTGAAACGAAGACATTTCTTTTTTTTTTTAAAAAAGGGCCAAGGTAAAAGTCAGTTCAAATCTTTAAATGGCTGTAAAATCTAATTCTAATACAGAGCAAATTCAACGCAGTTGCAAACAAACGCACGTGTGTAATACCTCAGATGCTATTTCACCCAAGTCCCCGATTTTCCACAGACATTCTTCGAGCTCTCACATGAACTGTCTGTGTCTGATTCTCCAGGCAAAACAGGGCCTCATTCATCTGAATAAAAGAGCAGTTCAGCCTGCCGTGGCTGCACTGAGAACAGGCTCTGAGGAATGAGACTGTATTTCCAAGAGGGCCACAGAGGGACAAGGGTGCAGGCAGGCGAGGCAAAGCAAGGCCAGGCTGTGGTGCAAAAAGAGGAAGTTTACATTTCAGGCAAATCCTTTTGTGTACAAAAACACGGCAAGATAAACAAACATTACATGTGTCTGCTGCTCAGCTCGGGAGAACCTGTTCCTGAGTGAAGCTGTGATTAAATGTGATCAGCACGAGCAAATGAGGTCCGTGGTGGTCAGGAAAGCAAGAAATGGGGGGGTGGGGGGGTGATTACTGTGTGGTCTGAGGTAGCCAGCAAATGCTCCATTTCACACAGAGCACATGGCAGTCTCACCTCCACACACTGCCACCCTGTGGACAGTCAGAAGAGGTACAGCTTCATGCTGTTTTTATGGAGGACCCTGGTGTGTGTGTGTGCGCGTGAGAGAGAGAGAGAGAGAGGGAGGAGAGGAGAGAGAGAGAGAGAGAGAGAGAGAGAGAGAGAGAGAGAGAGAGAGAGAGAGAGAGGAGGGGAGCCATTGCTCATAATGAGTAAAACCAAAAATTTACTCCACACGCTAATTCATGACATGTGTATGCCCAATATGGCACAATGGCCCTTTAATGTTGTATTTTTCCCTCCAGTGCCAACGCTTATTCAGAAATCAATTATTCTCCCTCTGGTCACACTCGGCTTCTCTCAGTGTGTAAGCTAATGATTCAGCCATCTAGTTTACAGATACATAACGGTAACTAGAATAACCACATCCATTATAAGTCAGAGTAACAAGCATCTAAAGTCATTCAAGTTAATTTTTCACAGCTTTGCTTTTTTTCCCACCTCACGTTCCTGTCCCCCCCCCCCCCCCCCCCCCCCCCCCAATTTGGCATGAATAAAGCAGAGAGAAGTAATCTCAAAGGCAAATGTACGGTCAGCATGTCAGCACTGGGTGCGGTGAGAAAAAGATGTGTTATTCAAAGAGACAGCACACAGTCAGGGTGTTGAGGCTGTGTTATGAGATTAGACTGTTTTTTGTGGGAGCGAACGGTTAAAATCAGTCTGTGTGCAGTCGGAGCAGACAGTTTGGAGATCAGTGCTGAGGTCAAGAGGAGCCACTTAGCTGTGCTTTGGCCTTCCAACCCCTACAGCGTTCAGAATCAACTGTTCCACAGAGGGAGTAGATAAAACGCTTGGCAGCAGACTTGCAACAAGAGATGGCTACATTTACTAATGTGCGGCAGATTTATTTATTTCTTCTTAAAAGCTACAAAATGGAAATTAATGGGAATTGCTAGAAAGGTGGGAAGCTTGCTCATTAGAAAGGATATATATTAGCTTAGCCTCACTAATGCAGTTCCCCTATAGGCATTAAATCTTCGGTACAAACAAAGCAATAAGCAACCCAGACTGAAAACTATACTTCTCTCTCAATCACTGCTCAACCACGAGAAGTACGATGAGCGATGAGAAAGGAACAAAATCAGAGGATAACATGTTGCACATCATTTATGGTTACATGACAAGCATGTGGTTTGTCTTTACTGTTTGGATTTATCAGTCAGCTGGGCTCAGAGGTACTCTGGAAATAGTATCTCTGGATGCACGTATTCCACATAGTGCACAAATATATAACACCAAAATGTTATAGGAAGTGCAAGAGATGTTAACCCAGTGGGAGAGACAGAGTAGATATTCAATGCTGAGCAAACTGGAAGCCTAACATTTTAAGTGTCCTTATAAGGGGGAATAAGCAGTGAGGAATAAACAGTGGTGGGTTTTGTGCAGCTGTAGCTCAACGAGTCAGCTTGTACCAGAGCAGTGGATGGAGAGGAAATATAGATGGCTTGAGCGGGGGAAGTGAGGCAGTGCAAGCTGTAGCTCTCTCTGTTCCTGCACACATCAGCAGCAGGAGGGCAGGGATGCGCGGAGGCCACAGCAAGCCAATTACCAAACTCATTAAGTAACCTGCTAGCTGGCTTTGAACTGCAGCTCCCTCCATCATATCACGACTGGATTCTCCACCGTTGTTGTGGACATCTCGCACTTCTTCTTCTTCTTTCTTTTTTTTGTTAAATAGCTAGAGAGTCAATCGAAAATACTGACACAATAATTGCATTTTCACATGCGTTCACTGAGATTCAAATAAAAGAAATCACAGATGAAACTGCAATTAAAAAAAAAGAAAAGAAAGAAAGACAGACTGGCAGCTTGAAGGTGTAAGTTTGGCAAAAAAAAAAAGCAGCTGCAAACAAAGGAGACCTGCTTATACAGCAGGTAGTGGGAGAGGGGAGGGGGGAAAAAAAGCAAATAATGGATCAAGACACAAACACAAGAATTGATTGGCATGAGGTAGCAACTGAGGGATGAATCAGCGCTGACAGGCTTGAGCCGTTCTCTCCGGGAGCACTGAACGCAAGAGTGAAAATGGCTGCAAACAGGGAAGAGGAGGAGGAGGTCAGCACTTGAAGATGATGATGGAGAGGTATCAGGCTGAGAGCACAAAGGCCAGGGAGAGAACATGAACACAAGGTCCAGTGGGTGGGGTAGGAACAGAACATTTTTAGGGGGAGGTTAGAGCAAAAAAACACGGCGGCACTCGCCAACGCTACAGTGTCACAAAGCATTGTTGACTAACCTTGACTGCATTCACCTCCTAGCTCACTGCCACACTGCCTTTCAACAAGTATTGACACAACGACAGTCTGCAAGAGAAAAACTGGAGGGGGGTGGGGGAGGACAGACACACACACACACAGAGAACAGGGGAAAAGTATGAATGAGGTGAAAATGGAACAAACGAGGTGATAGCAGATTGACAGTAGAGGTGTATGTGTAGGTGAAGATGGCTGCCATCTTTGCCGTCATGTTGAACATGCGGCGAATGTAGCCAGCGAAAGCCATGAAGCTGTACAACACGGTAATAATGACACTAATTATTTTGTACCGCACATTTTAAAACCAGCAGTTACAGAGTGCTTTGCAGAGCCATTCACATTTTCTATGTGGAGATTGTGAGCATTTGTTCTAAGCCAGTATTCATTTCCCTCTTCCCCAACAAACCACTTTGGATGCACACAGATCTAAGCACTTATGCCTGCAACACACACACACGCACGCACACACACACACACACACACTCCCCCACCCCTGAACCTCCCCCATTATCCCATGAGCCCTCTCTACTCTGCCTCGCTCTACAAGAGCTTGGAAATAAAAACATCACAGCTCTGCCTCGCAGCACCTGTTCAATAACATTGACATTTCACATTCAGCATCCGCACACTGAGAGATTCCCTGCATTTACTCTCTTTAACACGCAGAAGCACAAAACACACACACACGCAAGCCAAATTCGTGTCAACGTATGCATTTTAATGCCGCAAAGGCTTCGGGTCTGCGTGCGCGCAAGTGCACGTCCTTCCCGCGTACGTGCCTGCAAGACGAAGGGTAAAAAATTCATTTGACTAGCTGAGGTGCACGTCTTGATTTTCATAATTTTTTTTTTTTTTTACAACTGACTAATTAAAAGATAGCAATTATTTCTTTGTGCGTTACAGGAACTGTGTTCGGTATGTTTATTTGATATGACTCAGTAGCTTCCCTTTATTTTATTTTTTTTCAGCGCAAAACTATAAAAGATCAGGATCATTTAGGAACACTTGACAATATTGTTCAGAATAATAAGAGACAACAGTAACTGTTTCACATGTTTATCGTCTTCTGTGCTTCACTGGAAGGGCGTGGCTGGGCTTTCGAACCAATCACATATCGACAGCAAAGTAAGAACAAAACAAGACGACACCCCCAGATATTTACCCCACGTGGAAAATTATTCTGTTTGTTCTCTTTCTTTCCTCGCCTCTGATGTATCACTCCCCCTGAATTCAGCTTGCATGAAATAAAATGCTCTGTTTGATATTATTCACTGCACACCTGGTGTTATTTCTTTTAAATTCAAAAAACAAACTATTTCTATTCAAAGCAGTATAAGCACTGTTGAACGGCAAGCTGGGTACGCTGTTGTCTGACATTTGGAGGGAGGGCAAAACACACTCAATAACCACCCGGACTAGCATGTAATATTTATATTTGCTCCCAGATTAAACTTGCCAAAGAAGATTTGGGGGTCAAACATGTTTGTTTTAAACATTTGGTATGATTTTCTTTTATGTAACATGCTGCTACAATGCCAATCTTCATGTAATAGTTGCCACCTGAGGAAAGATGAAATGCGCCTGCTGCGATGGCTCAATGGTGTCATCAGGTGTAGCCTAACCTGGAAGGCTGAGCAGGGGCATCTGTTTGACAGTATTAGAGAGCATCAGAGCCCCTGCCATACACAGATTAAATGGCAGTAAATCTGAGGATTAGATTCATGTATGAATAGCCCATATTGATTTTGCAATCTCTTCAGTAACTCTGGGATTTTCACGGTGCAGACAATGTGGGCATCAAGCGTGCGCGCGCACACGCACACATGGGCTCATCTATCTGCCTGGTTTTTAAAAGCCTCAAAAATCAGTCTGTGACTAACCCATCCCCATTTTAATCTGCTCATGTCTCCGCCTACAGGATGTATCCGAATAGCACAAGGCATAAAACATCACTCCTTTAAAAAGAAGAGCCCGTCCATCCAGCCTCTCCGAGTAGCCACAACAAAGCAGAGAGAACTAAAACAAGCTCAAGAGGCCTAGAAACGTCTAATCCTATATACTGTTATGTGTACTCATGTGAGAACAAGATCTCTTCCATGCTCTTTGAGTTGAGGGTTATTATTTGTGAGCACCACGGGTTGATGTGGACGGCCACAACGTCAGGCTTTCTCTTCTTTTGGTGCCTCTTCTCACTCTTAAAAGCTAAATATGTACGCTCTCTCTCTTACACACACACACGCGCGCGCGCACACACACTTGAATTCATTCAACCCTGCCGCGACCTTTTTGACACGAAAATCCCCAAATCCGGTGCTGAAACTCAAATCCCCTCTGACCACTATGGCCCTTCGGAAGCAGGATGACATCAAAAAGAAGCACTTTGCTCTCATGACTTTAGTCCGCCCCTCAGTGTGTCAGTGTCTCTGGCAGTCTGCCACATGCTTGTCATAAAAAAACCCACTATTTTGAAACAAGACTCATGCGCACCACATACAACATGAAGAAACCAAAGATAGCCTGAGCTGCAGCATCCCTATTTCCACACACAACGAGGAGGGCGTCAATTGTGCTGTGATATGAAGGGGCTTCCAAAGCAAACACAATACACTCCTTCCCCCTTTACAGCTATACAAAACATTGTTAAAGCCTATATTTACAATATATGTACAATATACAAACTACATTTTTCTTGCTTGGCAACCTGCAGCATCCAGACAATCTCATTCAAAATGGCTCCTCTGGTCGTCATGTGTGACTTTAGCCACCTATGGAGGCGCACAAAAGTGATTACCTGGTGATTGGTTTGTATTGGGAGATAGCTCTATTAACCTTTGGGTAACACAGGTGTGTAGCCAAGTAGAACGCTGCTCTTACTACATGAGAGAGACCGAGAGAAAGAGAGACATGGAGAAACTCGGTGTGACAGCAGAGCTGCTCCAATTAGGTAAGCACATTGAGCCGTCAGGCCGCCACATTCATCAACACGCAGAATGCCAGTCAGCAGCACCAGAAGGCTCGCTCGCCTCTTTACCACGCTACTGTTACTGTGGTGCGGTCGGGAGAGTGACAGGGAGGCATTTGCAAAGCAGATTTGGACCACTCTCCCCAGCATTTGGCAGCGCAAATGTTTCTATGCATGGTTTGGGTTGTTTTTACTCGTGTTTCCCTTGTCCTAATAGACTGACCACGGGCTGCTAATGATATCATTATCATACATGCACTGTAATTATCTCGACCCACCGTGTGCCAAGATCAATGGACGGCAAAATTTGGATCAATTGATGAGTCTGCTGCTGTTAAGCTGCTGAAACATATTTCGCACACAGTCGATGTGCTGTTGGATGGGCTGTGAATGAATTGGGTCCCTGCCTGTTTTCAGAGTGCGGCATCCAGACATGGGGTTAGGCAAGTGGATCTGTGCCACATAAGAAGTGAACTAAACTGGCAGCGCTGGTGAGCTTCCTCTGCTCTTCATGATGTCAACCACAGCCACTACTGCTGCACACAAAGCCCCAAACAACAGTTTAACATTTCTAACAAAGTCAAAACAATTTAATAACTCTATATTTTTTTTCTACTGTCTCTTTGTCACCATCATGTTTAAACACCCATGTCAGAGGGGAGGACAACAGCAATAGCATCATATGAAATTAGACTGGAGGTTACGGTTGTTAGCACTGTTGCCTCACAGCAAGAAGGTCCTGAGTTCAATTCCACCATCAGGCCGGGGTCTTTCTGTGTGGAGTTTGCATGTTCTCCCTGTGTTTGCGTGGGTTCTCCCCGGGTACTCCGGTTTCCTCCCACAGTCCAAAGACATGCAATTTGTGGGGATAGGTTAATTGGAAACTCTAAATTGCCCATAGGAGAGAATGTGAGAGTGATTGTGAGTGCAAATGGTTGTCTGTCTATGTGTGTTAGCCCTGCGACAGATTGGCGACCTGTCCAGGGTGTACCCCGCCTCTCACCCTAAGACAGCTGGGATAGGCTCCAGCACCCCCCGCGACCCTGAAAAGGATA